>VDFB02271358.1:249016048-249143863 GCA_007258455.2 Sequoia sempervirens | reverse complement strand
TTGGGACTTACAACTTTGAACACCAATAGTTAGGATGGTTTTTTTGGTGTAGATGTTTCTATTTTTAAATATTATAGCCTAGTATTTCCTTCTCTACACATGGATTTGGTGTTTGGTAGAATCTTGGTTGTCATTTCTCATAAATTCTCTCCATTTGGATTCTTATCTCTCCTCCTTGATTATAGGTGGCTATTGTTTAATACCGGATTTATATTTTGGTATGATTTGATATTCTCTTATACATGGATGGTGACCTTTCTTTGGTGGAAAATCTACTTATTTCTACACACAATTATATCCCCTCTAGCATTTTGTATATTTTTTTTATCTCTCTAAGTAGTGTTGTGTTATTGATTTGGTCATCATAGCTCTCTTATGCACTTTTAACTCTTTTCTATTATTTTTCATGTTAGGAAAATAGTGCCTCAACCTTGCAATTACAGAAGGTTAATATTTATAGTAATTTTACATTTGAACATGGATTGATGTGGAATTTCCCTAAAGCTTTGGATTGGCTAAATAAGCATGCTCGCAAAGTATCATCGCAAGATCATGCCTAGATTTGATGATATTAAAGTTTTCATTTTTCAATGTTTCAAAGTCTATTTTGAAGGCCTTAAAGGATTTTTTGGGCTTGAAAGTGGTCATAACTAGCATAGTGAGTTATATCTTGATAGAGAACTTCATGAGATTTTTATGATAGTTTAAATGGTTCATCAATCGAACACTCGGATCAAAAGTTATGGCCTCCAAAAGTTGGGTCTCTTGAAATAGGAGATGTAAAAATGTGTTGGACACATAAATGAGCTATAAAGGGGTAGTTACATGTGGTGGTGTGTGTTTTGACACATCATAGGCATCTATTACTGGAGATAAGGATGGCACCACTTTTTAGGTGGTTTTATCTCAAGGTTTTGTAATACCATTTGATAGTTTCATGTATTATATCTCATATATATTAGGTGCATGAGATAGAGGTTATGTGTAAGAGTTAAGTATAGCTATTGAGTTTCCTCCAAATATCTAGTTGGTGATACTCCTATGAGAAAGCTTGCTTTACAAGTATATTATAATCTTGTTAATTTTTGAATAATATATTGGGAGGCTTTTGGAGTGTTGGGGTTTTCTCCCAAAACATTTTTCTCCCTGTAAATCATTATGTTGTGGTATAAATTTTATTTATGTTTATTTTTCTTCAAGTTTATGTAACTATTCAGATTTTATTTTTTTGTGTAACCCTCCTCTCAAGATTAGTGCAAAAAGTTGTTCCACTACCTTAGCTTCCTTACATGCTACACTAATATTTTGGTGGTGGGTAGAATAATTTTAAAAATTATCAAGATTTGCATGCCTCCTTTGGGTTTACTTTTCACTACTCATGGTGACCTTCTTCTTCTGCTTATTGGGTTGGTAAGCTCTCTTTCTATTAATCTTCAAGATAGTATTGAGATTTATCAAATTGCTAATCATAATACTACTCACTTCAGTATCCTCTTTCGTAATGAGGGTGTAAGCCATACTACTATTCCATCCTATTATTTAGCCCAATATCATTAAGGAGGAGGTTATTAAACTAATTAATACTCATTACATGGGAACTCATAATCCAAAGAGAATGAATGTGAAATATACTAATATTTCTTAGTTTATATCTAAAAGAAAATGTAAGGTGGACTTGGATGACCTCTAGCCTTTCACAAGGTATATTGTATGAACTATCCTTCTCATGTTAATTATTACAACATCATTAATGGTAGGGCTCCAAATTCTATTAATAATTTGCAACCTATTTATGTGGTGAATATTTTTTCCACTTCATGTAATTTATTGGCTATGGGAAATAATATATATAAGATACTTAGATTAGACACAAATATTTATGATTTAATTGCTACTATTAAATACATATTTATTTTTTTAAATAAACTTTGTATGGTGATAATGTAATGTGGTCACAAAGGAAGAATCATGGATAAACAAGTTGAGATGTTGAATGCAATCAATGCTAATATATGTAATCTTGAGAATATACATAATAGTTTGAGATATCTTACATAATACATGAAAAAATTTACTTATCAAGTCTATTTGTGGCTTTACCACAATGGTTAATGTTAAAATAATACATAGATTCTAATCTCAATGTGAAGCCCAATAATCAATTCTTAGGCTCTCTTATTGTTTACTTTTGTAATGCCCCAAGCTTTTACCCAAGACATTAGAGATTAAAAATAGAAGAGAAAATTTTATATGCTACAATTGTAGAACTGATGTGGTAAATATTAATAACAGGTTGAAATAATACAATATAGTTTGTCTTAATACATCCAAATTCTCAAAGAATGATAGATCATATAGAAATAGAAATCAGCCAAAAATAAAATGTAAACCATAATGTAATGTCTACATAGAGAAACCCTTGTGGGAAAAAATACATGCCCAAAGAGATCCAACATTTTATTAATCCTATAAAAATTTACAAGATGTAAGCTTATCTCTCTAAATTTTGACAACATGGTGCTACTTGCATCACTTGCAAAACCACCAATATGTCCTCTAGCTTCAAGCACTAATTTATAGAGTGGTAAAAATTGAAAACCATTACACCAACTAAACTTATCCATGCTCACTGGCTTAGGGAGAAAATATACAACATTCTCTAAGGTGTCCACTTTTTTAACATTAATCTACCACCCTCAACCGATACTAAATATCAATGTGCTTCATGTCAGAATAATACATTAGGCTTTTATCCAAGCATATGGCACTTTAATTCTCACATTAAATTTTGACTTGTCTACACTAAAATAAAAAAACTTGAACACAATCTCCATAACCACGTTGTCTCCTTATAGACATTTGTCACATCCATATACTCTACTTCTACAATGGATAATGTGAATATAGGATTTTAATTTCTCATCCAACCAACTATAGCTCCAAATAAAGTAAATATGTGGCCACTTGTAGACTTCCTACATTCTATAGATCACCAACTCTATTAGAATCAACAAAACCCTATAAATAAGTTGTTTTACTCACATCATCAATCCCATGATATAAAAAATGGTTAGAAGCTTCATTTAAATATTTGGAAACCCTTTAACATAAGTTCAATGTTGTTTACCAGGGTTCAACATAAACCTACTCAAAATTCATATTGCTTAGGTAGTATCAGGTCTTGTACAAACCATGACATACATAGGGCTTCCCAAAAATTAGCATACAAATTCTTATGCATATCTTCAAGATAATCATCTATTTTAGGAAATTGTTCTAGAGATAGCCTACTCCCAATCAAAATGGAAATACTAACTAGTTTACAACCTTGCATGGTAAAATATTGGAAAATAGTGCCAACATTTTTTATCTAACCATAATTTTCTTTAAACCTAATCCTTATATTTTTTATACCCAAGATGCATTTTGTAACCCATAAATATTTCATATCAAATGTGCCAAATAACTTACCCTTAAGTTCCCTAATCATTCCATCATCATTACAGATAAATAACATATCATCAATTTATAGGATAATGATTAGAAGTTGATCATTAATTAATTTTAAAATAAATATAGTGATCAACTTCACTTATAATAAATTCATGATCAAATACGAAATCATCATTTTTTTAATACCACATTCTCAAAGACTAATTTAAACCATACAAAGACCACTTTAGCTTGTAAACCAAATATAATTTTCCCTTCATCATAAAATTATCAAACATTGTCATAAATATTTCCTCATAAAGATCCCTACGTAGAATTTTATATATTTTAAATTTTTAATACCACATTCTTGGAGACTACTTTTGTGAATAGGTAACTTGGGATAAAGGTGATCAAATGAATTTAAAATAATAGGAGGTTAATTCAATAACCCATTTCAAGTGAAAAATAAGTCTTGAACTCAATAGAGAGTGTGCACAATTTGAATGAAAGCAATCAAATAAGAATGTAAATCAAACAAATTACCTACTTTACCTCCACCAAAAATTCCTAGCCTTACTCCATTGTAAAGTATAATATTATGATTTTTTAATGTGATATGTGGATTGCTCATAAACTTAGCATAAACTTGTTAAGAAAAAGTGAGATGAAACTTGAATATAGTTTGGATACAAATTCAAGGAGGGATTGAATTATCAAAGGATGGATGGTTTATAGGTTTTCAAGATATTGGATCAATGGTGTGAGATGTGAAATAAGATCAACGGTTAAGGATTGATGAGAGAGCAAGAGGTTCATGCATGGGGTTGCACAGAGGATGAATTAGAGTGAGTGAGAGTGAACTAGCATTAAAATTCAGTTCGCTCACTAAATTTAGAGTTCACTAAATTTAGGTTTTGGAAGAATAAAGATAAAAATGATATAATTAGAAAAATAAGTAAATGATTTTATTTATTTTTAAAGGAATGTGAAAACTAAATAAAATTAAATAATTTATTTAATTTTGGAAGAATAATTAGCTAATTAAATAATTAAAAAATATTGACTATGGGAGATGAGAGGAATGCATGTTTTAATTAAATAAAATATATATATTTAATTAGGTGGATAAAGAGAAAAATGTGAGATATTAATTAATTAATATAAATTTATTTAATTAAATTGGATGAGTGAAAATAATTAATTAATTAATTAAAATATATTTAATTAAAGGTGATGAAGGAAAATGATGAAATAATTAAATAATTAAAAATTATGTAACTAATGTGATAAATGGGTTAGTTTAATCAAATAATTGAAAATTATTTCATTAATAGTGATGATAGGAGTATCCTTATTCATATGAGACATTAAAACCTTATTTTATCATGCAAGAGAATGAAGCTCAAAGCAAGTTAGCCTATGCTCAAAAGGTATAAAGAACCTAATATGCAAAGACCATTTGTTATGCCTAAAGCTACCTCTACACGGAAGGCAAGTATTTTCCATGGAAGTATTACAAGAAAATACCACAAACACAATAAATGAAAGCAGTGACCTTGCCCCATTCCATGCTTCTCTAGACACACCAAGATATTGAGGATCAAGGTAGCTTCAAGAAAGTGGTGGAAAGAGACAAAAGATAAATCAAAAGAAAAGATCAATTGAAAAAATATATCAAAGCCATCATATCTCTTGTCATAGAAATTATTGTTGTTATCCGAGATGATGCCAATTGTAGGAATGATATGTCTATTAAGGTAGTGATTTGGATGTTTTTTATTAGAGGTAAACATGTTTTGAAAGGGCCTCGAAACCCTTTACAAAAAAGAGCAGCTGGAGCAAAATAAAACTACATAGAGAAAATGGTCAGCCAAAAAACAACAAACCACCAGCACGACAACAGCCAAAAAGGAAGGAGAAAAGCAACAAAGCTACATATTCTTCAGGATATCAATAGCTTCCATGTCGCACGCCACAGTCTTCTGATAGTCATCCATGACTTTAGACTTATCTTTAGTAGGGATCCCAACCTGTACCTTGGTTTTATTTTCACCTTCTAGCTCCAGGCCCACCCACACTTACCTCAGTAATCAAAACATTATGCACCCCACCAGCCTTGTCAACCAAAACCTCCTCCTCCACATGCCTTTCACTAGCACCAAATTCCTCACCAAGAGCAACCTCCTTACGTTTCTTGGCCATATCAATAGGAGTAGAGATGCCCACAGACTCATACTTCACCGTAGATTTAGTCCCCTCCCCACCCTTCTCCAAAGTCACACTAATCCTTTCCAAATGGTCTTCAAGGGTCAGGATTTTTTGTTCGAGCATCTACTTCATCTTCAGTGTTTCGTCAACCATAATCTTCAAGGAATCAAATAGCTCATTAACTTGATTCTGAATCGAAGATTCACCCACTTTTCTCATCGCACCCCTTACCCTAACATTAGTCCTGTTGAGCTCATGAAACACCCACTTAAACAATTTAAACAAAGAAATAGTTTCCTCCTTGGCCATCCCTAAGGCATTGGGCACATTCTCACGGTCAAAGTTAAAAACATCCTTAACCTCATCATCTTCTTGAGAACTAACCTATTCCTGGCTACCACATACCTCCTTACCTTTACCTTCAGCAACCAACATTTGAATCTTGTGAATGGAGTCAACAATTTCCTCAATAACAACCCTCCTTCTTTTCTGCACCTCCAAGTCCACACCTGGAGAGTCCACATCACCCTTCCCACCAACCAACTTCAAGGAGAAGTAGCTTGCATTTCCACCAACTAGCTTGCAGCCCCAGTAGCCACTTTCTTATTGTTTCCCTCCTTTGAACCTTGCTTTCTCTCGGTTCCCAAAGTAGGGAACGACGAAGTCTCCTCTCCAACAATTTCAATCCTTTCCTTCAAGATAGTGGAAGGGGCAACAAGATTAGTTTTACTCAATTTTTTAGCAGCCTTTTCCTCACTGCAGGTTTCATAACCCTTTTGGTTAGGACCCAAATCCCCTTTATCAAACTTACCCACATATGGAAGTTGTGAGATCACTTCCATGGAGGCTTGAGAATCCAATACATAATTTGTGTCCTCCTTTGAATCAAACTTCTCCTCTAGGACTTTAGTCTTCCTTTTCCCTTTCATAGCGACTGACTCATCCTCCGAAACAGTTTCATATTCCTTAGCCGGCTTATGTTGCTTACCCTTAGGAGGGATAGCAGGTGACTTAGAGACTTCAAAAACCTTAGCATAATCTGAGATCAACAAAATAATACCAACATGCAACACCAAATTCTTAAGGTTCTTCTTATGATCCTTCAAACCATACTCCAAAGAAGCTAGGAGATAAAATGGAAAATAAATTTTCTTCTTATGGCGGAAATGATTCAAGAGAAAAAAATGATAGGCATTAACCATAGAAAATTGACCTTCAAGAGTAATGTACCTCATTAGTTCCTCTGCGACATCCCCCCAAAGAGCTTTGAGCGACTTGCGCTGGTACCCACCACTCTTGGTCGGCTTCGGCTCTTGTTCTTTAGTCCCTTTGAAGAAAATCTGCATGGCCACCTTAGGTTCTTTCTTTTCTCTATAAACCTTCTTACCTTCCGTAGAGAGACCAATAATATTAGCAATAAAATCCTCATTAACGTCAAATTCTATGTCACCCAGTTTCAAAACCATGTTATTCCAACCTTTAGCAAACAAGGTTGTAGCCTGCAGGTTGTTACCATGCAACCTCTCCAGATAAGGTGTAAGCCCACCTTTTTCCAGTATAGCCCACACCTCCTTCTTTTTCCTAACTATATTGCAAGAGAAAGGCTTCGCGCGATTTTTGTTGCCTCCCATGGCCCCTAAATTAGCAGAACTTAAAAGCTTGAGAACCTTGCAAATGATTAGGAGAAATCTCAAGAAGGAGAGCCAAAAAATTCCCACAATCCGTGTGGAAATGGTATTATGGTAGAGAGAAATAATAATCCTAGAACCTCACCCCAAATGGAGAACATACAAGGTACCATCAGCTCGATCTTGATCTAGCTCACCTTCACTCCATATATTTAGTTGTCACATGATAATAGTAATGCAAGCCCAAAGCATAATGAGGCGAACATCCAAGTTAGTAGTTTTGAAAATCATGATTTAAACAAGCAATAGCCTCAATAGGGAGGGGGTCGTTAAAATCCCACACCCTAGAACCCCTAACACCAAGGTTAGAAAAAACATTAGCTAGGCCATTCCCTTCCCTAAAAAATATGAGATATATAACACTCATCAAATGAATTCAGGATTTCAATAGCATCCATGATCAAGGATTCAACACTCCATGAAGGAACAAAAGACTTCTTTAGATTGTTAATAATGTTGAGAGAGTCCCCCTCGAGCCAAACCTTCTTATACCCTTTTGATTGTGCCATCTTCAAGCCATGATAGGCTGCAGCCGCAACAGTGATTTGGATGTTGATTTAGATGATTTAGGTAATTGACATGTAGGTAATGGGTATGTTTCACCAATGATCAATGCTTGTAATTTTTTCATGAATGTTCTAGGTTTCAATGATTGCCATATTTACATATGCTTACTAATGTGATGATAGGTTTATTATGACCAATGATTTTATTATGGATAGATGAGTTATGTTGATTTGTTTTTTTGATGATTTTTTTGAACTTTTGTTGGAGTATTTGAGGCCATTTTAAATGCTTTTGGATTTTTATAACATCTATTTTTTATTTCTATGAATATTTGAGGTTGTTTTTTGATTTTTTGGCTATTTGGATGTTTTTGGATTTTTGGAACTTATTTGGATTTTTTTGGATTTTTGAACTCTTTGGATGTTTATTATTTTTCAAAAGGTGTCCAAATCACTAAGTGAGCTACAATACATATATCAAGATTTATTCCAAAGCAAGATGTAAGCACCTACCACCAATGTCTAGCAATTTATGGACATTATGAGTGGATGAATGAACTAGCATGATGGAATTAGATACGTGAAGGATGGAGAGGATATGAATTACACAAATAGATCTAGAATAAGGGATTTTAATTCTAGGGACTATCTCATAATAGGATATCATGTTTTAACCAGGCTAATTGTTTGGATAGTGCTAGATGTAGGTGATGGAATGTCATGGTATAGTACATAATAAAAGGAAATGACCATATCAAGATTTTTCAAAAGAATGTTTTGAAGTATATGCCCCTAGCCTTTGTCAAGATTAAGTTGAATAGGGAAGATGGATGAAAATAGAATTGATTAGATGGATAGTAGTGTTAGGATAAAATAGTATGATGTATGACATAAAATGATCAAAACTAGAATGGTACATATAGATAATTGATTTTACACATGATGCCCATGAATGGGTTTTCATCATAGTACTTTCCCAAAGTGCCATAAGAATGGTTTTCACTAGAGGATGATTTTTTATATTTACTTTTTTTCTTTTCTTGTTTTTTTGCTACACATGGCACCTATTTGCCAAGTTTTCACCATTGTACTTTACCAAGGCACCACTGAAGTGGTTTTCACTAGAGGATGATTTTTATCTTTACTTTTTATCTTTTTTTTTTAATCTTTTTTGAATGATCATCAACTATTTGGGACCACCTGATGGTGTTGATGTGGATGTTACTATCATAATATACCAATGATTTCCTACATTAAGGAGTTGCTTTGACAAGATAAGGGAACTTGTATATAGACCATGGATGTTATTGTGATCCTTGATGATAATAGGGTTGGCCTTGTCCAAGTATGCACATAATGATAGAGTGTCATTAGAGTCCTTATGATAAAGTGTTGCTTCCAAGACACAGTGAATATGAGATTTTGAATTTATAGAGTTTAGATAGGATTGTTGGATGTTGATGGGGGATGTGAGATATCAATGAACTATTAGATAGTTTGGATGCGGGATTTTTTATTTTCTAAACTTGGGATGATGGACGATGGAGTGTGGATGCTAGATTTTGAGTGTGTTTGGGACCAATAATTTTATACACTTTATGTGTTGGTATTGAAGACTTTTTTGAAATAGGTGGACACTTGTAATAGATGGAAGGCCTTTTTTGATGTGGCTCCATAGTTTCATTGACTATTAGATTTATATTTAAATTGGATGCTTTACATGATCCAATTTTCTTTGGGATCTATTTCAACTTTATTTGTCCATTTTAACTTTTGGATTTATTAGCTTCAATAACTTGAATTTGATCTTTTTCTTTGTAAGTATTTTTCTTTTATTGGCCCTAATTAATGGGTTAAAGGATTTGGGAATGGTTTATGATGTAGATGGGTGGAGTGTTGGAAACAACCTTATTATAGGGACTATTCATGGCCCCTATTTTGATGCTTGCATTAGATAAATTTTCCCCTGATATCATGGAGGTACCACTAAGATCATTAGATTTCTTGATCGATGAATAACCAAGACCCTGATACTTAGGATTGTCAAAAAATCATACTGGATCCAAATACCCTATTCATGTAGGCCTAATCCTTTTCCTCAATACTGCATGCATTAACAAAATTGCTTAGCAATAGGATATGTGTTGTGTTAGAAGAAAGGTGTTAACTCTTATGTATGTTGTTAGGAATCATTAATGATGGTTGTCTTCTCGTCAGTAAGAAACCTTTCTCTGATAAAAGTGAGTGATCTGAGTTGATAGGCTACTGGTCCTTCCTCATTCTATGGTATGTTGATTGGATCTATAGTAGCTTGTTGATAAATATCTTTGACGTGAGTTTGAGGACTAAGGAACTATGATTGTTCTTCAAAATATGTTGTTGCCTTTCAAATTTGATATAAAACCCTCTTCATGGTCATTTGATGGAATATCATCATGGAGTCCTATAAATTCAACTATAGCTTATTCATTTTTGAGTATGTCTAGGGAGAAAGACTCTTGTTCTAGGTGAACAAGGGGAAGATCATCTATGTGTCTAGTGGAAGCAAGCATCTCATTTGTGAAAGTGGAAGTTCTTGGAATATGGATGGGTTCAAATTTCATTTTGGGATCATGAATAGAATGGAAATGAATGGGGTCATGAATGGAATGGGAAGGGATGATGGGATCATTATGGAATTCTAAAGAGATGGGATCTTGATTAATGATAGGATGAGATTGGAGGACTTGGGTAACTTGATCTTGATTTATTTAAGAGCTTTCTTCTTTATGATTTGGATTATGTTCTTGACATAGATCTAGTTTTAATAATGGGATATGAATAAGGGACTCTTGGATAGCCTCGATATGTTGGCATGGTGGTAATGGATTTTGAATATGATGCAATAGGGTAGGCATGATAGGCAATGGGATGCATGATTGTATTTATTCTAGGATTTCTTGGTCATAGATTGGACTTGTATTAAATTTTGGGTTAGCTTGGATTTCATGATTATCTATCATGGATAGCCCTTGAATTTTTTTTGGAATGTGTCATTATTGGATGAGTTCTTTTGTACGGGGATAGTTTGGATTTATATTGTAAAGATTTCAAGGATGAGTTACTAGAAGGAGAGATGGAGGATTCTTGTGGGAAACTTCTTCAATATGACCTATTATGGATTCAAATGAGGTTGATATGTTATGGCTAGGGATTTTATTAATACAATTATTTTGGGATGAACCATTAGTAGACATAGATGGATGATTTTGATCAAGCTTGGGAAAATTATCTTGATATATGCCAAATTTCTCTTTAGGTGAGATATGGATATTGTTGATGTGATTATTTTTTGATGGATTTTTGGGATGATCCTCAACATTTATTTCACCTTGGTCAATAAAATCTTGAATGATATTTTTCGATTGCATACAATTTTTTGTTTTATGACCCTTTGTCCCATGGTATTCACAATAATCATTATCATTATACCAAGAGGGTTTAAATTGGGGTTCATCACAGTGTCTAAGCTCTAGAATCTTGATAAGATTGGTTTGAATTAACTTGTTCAAGACTATCTCAATTGGTTTCCCTAAGGGAGTGTACTTGCATCTAGTGGTATTGTTGGGTCTTAGTGGTAGTTTTGGAGGATTCACTTTTTCATTATTTTGTTGATTTTTTGGTGGGGGTTGTATTTTTTGTACAAACTTTGCATCCATGACACCATTGTTGGTAACACTGTTATTAACCCATAGGTGAGGTTTGTCATTAAAGTTTGATATATGATCCTTGTTATCCTTATAGATCTTGAAAAGCACCTTAGCAATAAGAGCCTTCTCAATAGTGATCCATTTTTCTATGATTTTGTCAAAGGTATTAGCACATTACATAGTTAAGTGGAAGCCAATTTTAGTGTTAAGATTTTGGACAAAGATATTCACAAGTTTTTTTCAAGGTTAGGCTATTTTCATTTACTAGCCTAGTGTCTCCAATATTGTAGGAATGAAGTGAATGTTTTTCCCTATTTTTATTAAGTTTTTGGAATGTTTTAATACCATGTGGTAAATGGGAGAACCATTATATTGCTTGTCCTCCTAAAGTTTGAGGAAAGAGGCACAATAAGTATGTGTCATTATATGCGACCTCCAAACATGCTATGTAAAATTCTCAAATATGTTCTTGTGGATCACATCTTCCCTTGTATTTTTCAAATTTAGGCATTTCAAAGTTATGAGGGAAGGGTATCATAGTTATATTTTGATCAAATGGATAAAGACAAATGTCTTGAAGAGTATAGCTTTTATTTGTTTGTCCTAGTTTGATGTTGATAATATTTTGGTGTAATATTTGAATTTCCAATTCCAAGTCATCATTTGGGTTGTTTGTTGGTTGGTTAGATGGAGTGTACATTTGATGTTGAGGAATGGATAAAGAATTATATGATGGATTTTGGTTTTGGGGAATATTTTAAGGGATGCTATATGAGTTGTATAGAATGTTTTCATGTTGGGGAATGATTTGTTGTTGAGGTATGTTTTGTGTTTGGGTAGTGTTTTATGTAGTGTATAAGGGGTTTTTGTTTTATGGGATGAATTGTTGTTGTGGAATGAATTTTTATTGAGGGGTTTTTTGAGGGCTGTTATATGAATAATTTTGTATTGGAGGGACATGTGCCTATGTTGGGATAGTGAATAGAATGGATTGATATTATTGTTGTGAAATGAATTATTTTGTGGGGATGCTTATGTTTATAGATATGTTAGATGTGAAATTTTATGAAGAATGTGGGATGTAAGTTTTGGGTATGTTGAATGTTTTGGGTATGTTGGATGTGGGAGCTTGTTTTGTGATGGTAAGTGATGGAATTTGTAAAATAGGGGGTGGTATGAATGATTGGGATTATATGTGCTCATTGTCATGTTTAGTGCTTGTGTAGCATATGGAGTATTTGGAAGCACATAAGATGTGGTGGCTTGGGTCATGAAAGGATCATTTATGTATTTTTCAATGTTTTGTGGTTTTGAATGAGGAATATTTGTGTTTGGTGGATTTGGGATATATGTGTTTGTTTGTTCGGATATGTATGGTGATGTATGAGGAATGTTTGGGTTTAGTGGATTTGGGTTGTGTATGTTTATTTTGTTGGATATGTTTGTTGATGTATGAGGAACATTTATGTTTGGTAGATTTGGGATGTGTGTGATTGTTTGATTGGTTATATTTGGGTTTTGGTACAATAGATTTACATATTGTCTAGAAAATGGTATCAAATCCATATCATATGATGGTATATAAGGTTGACTAGATATTTTTGGCATTGAAGGTTGTGGTATAGCTTCATTGATATCTTTAACTATCTAGGTATGTTCTCATGTGTTGGAACATTGGATGTCATGACATGTGTGAGGGATTGTTCCCTAAGTATAGCAATGTTGTAATTGGAAGGTAGCTTAGCACCACTTTTTACAAGTCTAAGAAAGTATTTATTGGGATCCAAAGCAATGAGGGCATCAAGTGATATCTAAGGATGGATCTTGTTACATTTCCAAAAGTTTATCTTCAGTAGTTTCCTCATATTCCATAGATCCATTTGTAATGTCTTCTATGATGATTGGTTGGATATTGAGGTTGTTGTTATGGTTGTGGAGTTTGGTAAAGGAATCCCACGTCCATCGGACCTGAAACTCCTTTGGGAGACGGAAGAGGTAGTAAAGGTTTATCCCTTCCTTCTGGACCTAAAAGGACCAGAGCTCATGAGACACAGAATGGTCTCGGCCATGGCGGTTGAATTCTTGAAGAGGAAGCCGGGGTTGGTGTTGAAGGAGGGCATGGATTGGGTGGAAGACTTCACCTTGTTTGCAGAGTTGAATGGTTTTTTGTGAGGCTTGGCCTCAATGTATTAATCTTTTGTTTAAACATATAATTGATACTGGCTTTTTTTGAAATTATGCAGTGGGACTACATTTTCTTTTGTGTCGGTCGTAGGTAGTTCCCGAGCTGATAGGTTCAGTTTTCATGATAGACTGGTGGTCTCTCCTGCTACACAAACAAATTGTATATTTTCTTAAAACTAATACAAAATCATAACCTTACGTATCAAAAAAAAATATTGATGATATTATATTAATATTTTAATGATATAAAATAATTATTATATATTATATAATATTAAATATAGTTTGAAAATATTAATTATTAATTAATATTCTTTAAAAATTATTAATTAATAGTTAAAATATATTGTATATCATTGTATAATAATGATAATAATTATATAAAAATTAATTATTAATTATTAATTATTTTGTTACTAAATATATTAATAATCATATTAATCATTAATATTATTTAAATTATGATTAATATTAGTGATAACATATTATTAGTTATTATTACATAAAAAATAATATGAAGGTTTAAAAAAATAACATTTACTAATAATATATCTCTATGTGATGTACCTGCAACTTCGTCTTACCACGCGAGCTTCAAAGTATACTACTTGAAGTAAAGTTTAAATAAAATTAGATTATTATCTAATCAATAACAATATACTTTAGAATAATTATATAGATTTAATATATTAGAATAAATAATATATTATTTAATATTAATTAATATAATATTATCATAAACATTAATAATTAATTTTATATATATATTAATTTGGCACTAAGGGGACAAACCTAAAACACTTTGATGATCAACATTTTTAGCATTATAAAATTATCCATAGGTAAAAAAAACCAAAAAAACCAAAACAGGTCTATTGTCGCTCCACCTAACTCATATCTACTCCTCTGCCTCGTCACAATCCTCACCTAGCTCCCCCTCCCCTTGTGTTGTTGGGAGTGCCAGAATCACTGGCTCCACCACTATTTGACATGCGAGTTAATTCCTTTAGCCATGCTACGTACCTCACCACCTCCTATGTTCGCTCATCTTAGGATTCCCCCGCACTCCATGTAATGAAGGGGTCCCATGGTCCATTATAATTAAGCATGAGCTGAGGCCAAACCCCAACTACTGGCCTTAATCCCCATCCTTACCACTTCCCATGACAAGTATTTGTCCATACCCTCTCTCCACCATGCCTTAACAAGCCTTCTCATTAGCCATTTGACAATCTATGTGACTTCCCTCACCTGCAAGAGCCACACCATAAACATGGAGGAGATAACATTGTTTACCCTGAAGCGATAGCTAGAGGCCAAGAAGTGATAGCCCAGAATTGCTTTGATCGCTTCCAGCATCTCCAAGTCACCAATATTAAATACCTTTCACAGCCTTTGAGTGATTATGCACCCACAAAATGTCATATGCCTTTCTTTGGTGTCCAAGCTTATCATCATCTCTATTTCTTAGCTAGCATTTTCCTTTGTCTCACAGGCTCTTAAAGCCACTACATCGCCTATCTCTCTCCCTTATTTACTCCTTTTATCAATGACTTAAATGTCCCCATCCTCTTACTCTTGCTTTACTACTCTTTGCATGTGTAATCTACCGCCCAATCCCCTTTGATCTTCTCATCATCATTGCCTATCATGTCAATAGCCATTTTGGATAGTTATATGCCTCTACATTTCCTTCGTGGTATATGTGCGTCAACTTGAAATCTTCCAATTGGCCAAGGCACTCCCATATTTTGGGAAAAAAAAATTGAATCTTCTAATTTTGTGTCTCCTTCCTATGGATGGTGTTAATTATGATCATCAAATCTCCTTCTAATTGAATTCATCTAAAGCCCAATTTTTGAAACAAGTTAATTCCTATCCAAGTTTCCTTTATTTTCGCTTCATTGTTTGTTCCCATCGTCAATTATCTTGCTTCTTCTATCAATATCTTTCTTGTTTGATCTCTTAGGATACAACCTACTCTAGAGGGCCTTAGGTTTCCCATGGATGTGCTATCAAAGTTCACTTTCACCTAAAATGTATAATGAAGGAAATGGAGCTCTGCAACGGTCATGGCGGAAAACAACGGTCAAATATGCTATGGCACGGTGGTAGAGGACATGAGGGACCCAACGCGCACAGATCTGGGAACCTCGACCACATTTGGAGGAAAGATCGTTGGGACTGACCACAGAATATTGCACCGAATGGTCGCTTTACCGCGGGCATGGGTCACGGGCATCTACAGAACAAAGATGTTGGCTTTTCACGAGGTAGGAATAAGAATGACCAGTATAGAAACAAAGAGTTTCATAGACCTCGACTATAGAATGAAGCAAAAATGGGGCAAAATGATCTCCCGTGGCGGGGCAGACAAGATGCAAGAAAAAACCCTAAAGCCAGAAATAGGAAGGGAGGAATGGAATGGCAAAAAAATTCTTCGGCCAAGGTATGGGAGGAAGTCCAGGAAGAAAGATCAAAGGGAGAAAAGGGCAAACATGGCACATTCTTGCCCAAAGAAGCAAAAAGTGGAAGAACCAAAGTAGTTATTAGCTCCTCAAAAATGCAAGCGGAAGTTCTGAGGCTAGAACATTTAGGTTTGCTTGGGAAATGGTTTGGGAAGAATCTCAACTAGGAATATTTAGTGAAATGGTGGAAAGAGCGCTGGGGCTTTGACTTGCAACTTAAAATGCTTCAAAACAATTTTTTCCTAGTAATTTGCCCATCCAAAATTATTAGAGATCAAATAGTTAAAGGGGTCTGGGTTTTAGATGGTTGTGGCTTTTATTTAAGGAAATGGTCAGTAGGTTTTGACCCATCGACCCAAATGATGGAATTTCAGAAAGATTGGTACAGCTTACCAAATCTTCCTCAAGAATATTGGGCTCCTTCCATTCTTGAGGAGATAGGAAATCAACTGGGTACATTTGTTTGTGCAAAAGAAAGGAAATTGGAAAAGAAGAACCAAACCTATGTGCACATTTGTGTGGAAAATAATGCAGACAGGACGATTTGGAGTGAGATTGAACTACTAACGGATTATGGGGTTTGGGTTCAAAAATTAGAGCGAGATTCTTTAATGGACAACTTCATACGCACGCTAGGATGCAAAACAAACAATGAAGAGGCAGGGAAATCCAGTCTGCTGGAGATCCCTTCGGCGAACCTCAAAGCAGTTGTGCGAATCATCTCCGAAACCTCAAAATCTCCAAAGGAAGGGCGCGAGAAATCGCTGACAGAGGATTTTAGGGCCTCCCCAAAAGAGAATAGTGACAATCTGAATTCTAAGGGAGGGGTTCCATTAACTGGGATTTTCAATCCACCCTCAATGGATGAAAGAGAAGGAAGGAAGGCTACTCAAGAAGAACAGAAGGAGAGGGAGGTTCAGTTTGAGGAGATAGAAGATAAAATTTTTGAGAATTTAGAACTTATGGGGGATAGTTGCCTGAATGTGGAGTTGGATTCTCTAATAGAAGTCGGGAAGGAACTAGTGGAACTAGCGAAGGCGGATAAAACAAAGTCAAGAATGTTGGGGGATGGTCTCAACTTAGATGGGATAGAGGAAATTTGGGAGACAGAAGACCAAGAAATGATTGAGTTGTTAAGTCCACAGTCAAGCAAAAAGCGTAAGTTGACAGAGGAATTGCAGGCGGCTAAGTCTCATTTAGGAATTCACAGAAGGGATATATTCAAATTAACTTCGGACTGTGGGGATCAAAAAAAGTGGGGTAGAATCCCTAATCAAGAGAAGAGAAAACAGGATGGGGAAGCCAATGGTCAACAAAAAATTGACACTATGATAAAAGTAGGGAAGGGTGGAGTCCTTCCTGAACAGCAATGAAAATTTTAACATGGAATGTTAGGGGCTTACATGCCCCTAACAAGTGGAGTCTAATCAGGCGCCACATTGAAGTGTGTCAAGTAGAAATTTGCCTTCTTCAAGAAACAAAATTAGGTAGGACAGATCTGGAGAAATTTGGTACGAAATTGAGGTCATGGAAATGGATAGGTTTGGAAGCGGAAGGAGCTTCGAGAGGTTTATTGATTATTTGGAAACCACAGACAGTCTTTCTAGAGGTCTCAAATTTGAGCCGACATTGGATGGTGTTTAAGGTAAGAAGTTTAATCTCGAACCTTCATTTTAATTTAATAAATGTGTATGGACCCTTGATGTGTGTTCAGAAAAGATTAGTATGGCAAGAATTGGATGGTGTTTTGCACGGTTTGCTTCAAGGTTTTAGTATATTAGGAGGGGACTTTAATGCTATCCTCAGAAAGGAAGACAAGAAAGGGGGAATAGGCAAAGCACTCCAGTCCCAAAAGGATTTCTACAATTTTGTGGAGAGAAATTCTTTATTGGAAATTCCCATAGGCAATGGTCTTTTCACATGGACTAATCGTAGGAAAGGGTTTGGAAGTATTGCAGAAAAACTAGATCGCTTTTTCTTCAAAGGAAATTTGAGTTCCTTTCCCTTCTCTTTAGAGAGCAAGATAAACTTTGGAACTGGCTCTGATCATTTTCCAGTTCAATTGAAAATAGACGGGGAGAAGGGACCGATCAGATATCCTCTCAAATTCAAAATGATGTGGTTTAAAGATCCTAGAGTGATGGATTTACTTGAACAATGGTGGAAGGAATGCTCTCCGAAGGGCTCAAGTTTATTCAATGTGATCACAAAGTTAAAATATTTGAAGCAGCGACTCAAACAATGGAACAAAGAGAGTTTTAAGAACATTTTTAAAGAGAAAGTGCAAACAGAGGAAGAATTAGAATCCTTAGCAGACGAAATTATGAAGTGTGGGATGAATGAAGCATGCTACATGAAAGAAAAGGCATTAACCAATAAGCTCAATGACATCTTGGCCAAAGAAGAAATTTTTTGGAGACAAAAATCCAGAGAAGTCTGGTTAAAAACAAGGGATAGAAACTCAAAATTCTTTCACAACTCCACAAGAGCAAGGAGGGAATTCAACAGAATAACTTGCTTGAAAGATGGGGATGGCAGATTGTTGGAAGATGTGAAGGAAATCAAGGACTCAGCGGTTACTTTTTTTCAAAATCTACTCAATGAGTGGGAAGGATCAAATTGGCAAGTTCAAAACGCCACCCTGCAATTCATACCGAAATTGGTTTCCCAAACTCAAATGAGAGCACTGAATGCAAAATTCTCCGAAGAGGAAGTAAAAGAGGCAATTTTTGGGATGTAGCCAGAAAAGGCCCCTGGACCAGATGGATTCCCGGCCGTATTTTTTCATAAATGTTGGCACTTTTTGGGAAAGGATGTTTGGGAAGATATTGAAGACTCCAGGTTGAACAGAAGGGTTTTAAAGAAAGTGAACAACACCTTATTAGCTCTTATTCCAAAAAAAGAGAAACCAGACCATTGGGAAGACTTCCGCCCAATATCGCTATGTAACACAATTTACAAAATACTAGCCAAAGTTGTAGCTAACAGACTGAAGAAAATTCTTCCTACAATAATATCTGAGGAACAAACAGGATTTGTCCCAGGACGTTCAATTTTAGACGGGGTGATCATTGCTCAAGAAGTCATACATTCAATTCAAAAACTGAATAAATCAGCCATGTTGTTGAAACTAGACATCAAAAAAGCATATGATAGAGTGAATTGGAGATTCCTCTTCAAGGTAATGGAAGCTTTCAGTTTTCAAAAGGAATGGTTAGATTGGATCTTCGGATGGGTGACTAGCTCGCGATTTTCAGTATTGGTAAATGGTTCTCCAGAGGGTTACTTCACAGCCTCAAGAGGGCTGAGACAGGGGGATCCTTTATCCCCATTCTTGTTCATAATAATGGCCGAAGCATTAGGGAGATCGATTGAAAATGCAAGGAGGTCCGGGTGGATTCAAGGTTTGCAAGTTACTAGCAGTTTACCCAACATCACTCACCAGCAATTTGTGGACGATACAATGTTGTTTGGTGAAGCAACGACAAAGGAGGCCCAAAGGTATAAAAAAAATCTTGAAGATTATTCTAGGGCTTCAGGACAAGAAGTAAGTAAGGCCAAATCAGAGATATTTTTCTTCAATGCAAACTGTCCTAGTGAGGTTCAAATTTTGAGAATTCTAGGCTTCAAAATGGGGCAATTGCCATGCAAATTTTTAGGACTCCCATTGGACAAAGGCATCAAAAGTAACAGTGCATGGAGCTCAATGGTGAGCAGATGTAGGAATCAAATATCTTCATGGAAAAACAGATGGGGCTCTTGGGCAGGGAGATTAACTTTGTTGAAATCAGTAATCTCATCCATCCCCATATATATGATGTCTTGTCTTCAGTTAACTAGTGGAGTGAGTAAAGATCTAAATAAGGTCATGAAGGATTTCTTTTGGAAAGGCAGTTCTGAACAAAAGAAAATCCCCCTCATAAAATGGCAAAAGGTTTGCGAGAAGAGGGAAAATGATGGGACTGGGTTGAGAAACGTTCTAAGGCAAAATAAGGCTTTGGGGGAAAAACTTGCTTGGACTATACATACTCGGCCAGATCTTAAATGGGTAAAGATCATCAAAGCGAAATACTCAGAACCAGATCAGTATTACTTTCTTTCTGCAAAAACCCTTCCATCTGGGTCCCGGATCTGGAACTTTATCAAAAATTGCAGAGAACTAATAACATATTTCATTACATGGGAGGTGAAGGATGGAAAGGAGGCTTTATTCTGGGAAGATTCATGGGAAGGACACTCAGCATTAGCTAACATCCCAAAACTTTCTAGCATAAAGGAGAAGACTAAGCAAATATGGGGCTCAAAAGTCAGGGATTACATAGATTATGCGGAATCTACAAAGAGTGGTTATATGAAGTGGAAATCGGTGAGATGCTTGAATTTGGGAGGTCAAGAAATGGATATTTTTGAGAGAGAAATAGCAAGTCAAAGAATCTAGGCTAGAAAAGGGGAAGACAGAATACGGTGGGATGCTGCACCGAACGGGGCTTTTTCGGCCAAAATAGGATACAACATGTTAACTTCATCATATGAAACAAATTCAAAGTTGCCTCGAAACCTTTGTTGGAACAAGGTTTGCTTACCGAAAGCTGGGATATTTACATGGGCGGCAGCTTAAGGCAGAATTCTCACAGGAGATAGGTTTACTAAATTGGGTTATCATGGCCCAACCAGATGCCCCTTGTGTCAAGAAGATGAGGAAACTATGAACCACTTACTTATGAACTATAAATTTACATATCAAATGTGGTGTTGGCTGTGCACAAAACTAAAGTGCATAACTGTATTTCCTAACACTTTGCTAGAATGCCTAAATTCTTGGCCAAGCAGCGAGCATAGCTCCATCTTTGGAGATTTATGGAAAATGAGTCCCTCAATACTAATCTGGGAAGTTTGGAAGGAGAGGAATAGACGTCTATTTCAGGATAAAGAGATGTTGATCCCAAGGCTACAGTGCAAGATAGAGGCAAGCATTGTAGAACTTTTTAATTCACAGCTGATGGAGAAACAAAAGAAATCCAATTTCACCAAATGGGATGCCTGGATTATGAAACAATGGTTTGGAATCAAATCCCTTCCTTTGGCTTGCTTAGGAAATGCAGCCACTGTGGAACAACGCAAAAAGACACAGTGGCTTCCCCCTGAGCCGGGGTGGGACAAATTAAATTTCAATGGAGCCTCAAAAAAAAGGGAACCCGGGTCCGTCCAGTGCAGGCTGCATAATTAGAACCAGCACAGGTTTGATTCTGGGAAAATTAGCTCAGCCTCTAGTAGATGGAACAAACAATGCAGCTGAATTCCAAGCTCTTCTGCTTGGACTCAAACTCAGCAAGGAATTAGAAATCAAAAATTTGATTATCGAAGGTGATTCAATATTAGTCATTAATGCTCTAAGGACAAGATAGATTCACAATTGGAAACTAGGGGTGTATTTGGAGGCGGCAATAGAGCAGCTAAGCAATTTTTAGCAAGTAATGATAAATCATACTTTAAGGGAAGGAAACACGGAAGCAGACCTCCTATCTAATCTGGGAGTAGCTGGACCCGGTTTTAAAGAATGCCATTTAGAGTAACTTCCAGTGGGTGGTAGGGTGGGCTCCCCCCTGCCCCTCATTTGGTCACTCGGAATCTAGGGTGGACATGAGGTGGTAGTTGGGTCGGATATGGTGTTCGCGGATGTGGCATTGCCATGTCATTCCAAGTCTTATCAAATAGCTGAAGGGAGGAGCTGGGATTATTTTAAGTTTTTCGATCTTGAAAATAGCAGTGACATTGGTGCATGACAGGGGGAAAGTATGGCACAGTATACAAAGCGCCATCTGCGTGACACGTAGATCATGGAAATCATAGAAATGAAAGTCAAAGGGCCGGGTGGCAACTCACTTCATTCGAAGTGATAGTGGTATGTAGTCGAAAGGACAGAGGTCGTAGAAAATCTTCATGGCAAGGACGATATGTTTGCTCCGCCATTATTCAGATTCATGTGCGGAGGCCCGACTGAACATCTCACGGGTTTATTTAATGATTTGATGAAGTCATTTTTAAAGCTATGTCTTCAAAATTTGGTATTGTCTTTTGTTTCTGTGCAGGGAACGACTGTCAAAGCTTTGCAAATGGCGAGGACGATGAAGTCAAAATTCATCATTCATATTTCGGCAGAAGGATTGGAAAATTTTGGTGTCGACACACCAGTCTCTTTGGTAGCCACGGAGAGGCAGATAGCCTTTCGGGAAGTAAAGGACCAGAGATTAAAGAGAATTCTGCTCGAAGATGATCCAGTGTCAATAGTTGTTGTCAAGATGGTCCTAGGCAAAGAACACTTGGAAAGAAAAGAATTTTCCAGAGATAATGCGCATATCTCCTCTCGGTTTCTCGCAGTGCTTTTGGACCTGGAGACTCCAAAGGCGGAGGCTAAGGAGATGATGGTGCATCTGTTCCATGGTGACTTGCTTGGAGGTTTAGAGAAAACATTAAAGGCGGCCTTCATAGGCAAAGGTATTTTGTGCCCTGCAGACTTGGCTCTCCTATGGGAAACGAATGATGCTGTCAAAGTCTTCCCTTTCATCTTAGACATCAAAGGGCCCGCATTGTCGAGGCATAGAAAGTTAGCAGATGTGGCTATGGATTTCTTGAAGAGAAAGTTGAAGCTGGTGCCGGAGGAGGGGCTGGAATGGATGGAAGGTTTCATAAGGTTTGCAGAAATAAACGGTTTTATGTGAGGCTTGGTCTCTGTGGTTGAAGTTTTCTCAAGTTTTTTAGTTATTAGCTTGTCAAATTTCGATGGAATTTAGCATTAGTAGATAGTAAATATCATCTTAAGTTGGATGATTCTTGGCCTCCGACCCAAATATTTTGTATCTATGCTTATAGTGGCTAGTTTTCTGGTGCTTGCAACGAGACTGTAATGTTAAAATGATGATATTGTGTCCCGACTGGGAATTTTTTTTGTTCGGCTGCGTGTCCAGGATGGACTTTTTATCCCTGCTTAGCAGATGCTTGTATACTTTTATAAAATCAATATAAAAACTACCTTGCGTATCCAAAAAAAAAAAAGTTCACTTTCACCTAGCCTTCATCTAGTAGTTGTCAATATTATACATCAAGTCTAGGGTTGATATTAGGATTATCCCAGTACTTCCCATAAATAGAGCATTAATAATTAATATTGAATATGATATTAGGTTAATGTTTATGATAATATTTCAAATTGAATAATATTTAGCCGATAGGCTATTCTAGGTGGGAAATCCCACCATAATAGTTTGTTGTTTGATGCCCATGGCGGGATGACTCTTTTCTGGGCTAAAAAAGATGGGCATTTATTTGGTTTGATCTCCTCCATACCATAAGGAGACAACTTGGAATAAATAGGAATGGTCCCAATGTTTGAAGAGCTGAAAACCATAGAAATTGAGGATAAGATGATCTCCATTATACAACAACAAGCATTTTTCCTAAAGAGCTGAAGTAATTTAAATAGAATTTATTGTCAATGTTTTGAATTCCATTATTTATGTTACCTATAAAGAGATAACAGATTTCAATGCAGAGAATTATTTATACACTTAATACACAGAATGATTGTTACAGTTAAAAGGATTGTTACAGTTTGTACAGTTAATAACAGATTTCCAAACATTGTACAGTTAATATGATTGTTACAGAATGATTACTGTAAAAAATGAAATCAGATGAAAACTGAATACAAAGCTTGTCCTAGAAAAAACCTAACTTAGAGCGAAAAGCTCAGCTTTTGAGACCAACTTTGCTAAATTCAGGTAGTTCTATATTCTTTTCACTTTTCATTCCAATCCAAGTGTTGTGGTTAGGGAATTTCAACTTATTTGCTTTGCATACGAATGCTTTAGTTTTTTGACTTTCCTAAATATTTGTGTTGATTGTTCAATATGAAAGAGATGGTAAATTTTCATTATTTCTTTTACAAAGTTTTAAAATTTAAATTCATTATTATTAGTTCTTCCACTGCCATAGAAACATTCAAGTTCCTCTTGTTGGTGTTGCAAAACTGCAATATGCGTTCTTTTTTTTGCATGTTTCCACTTTTCCCATACATTAACATATCCATTAGATTTGTTGCAACCACATTATTGACAAAATTTCCCTATTTGCAATGCTTCAATGGATATCCATATGTTGTGCCTCGGTGCTTATATTGGCGCAGGGCAGCGAGGACGCTAGGAAAGGTTGAGGAATTTGGGCGTTGCACTGCTGCATGCGCTTGAGAGTTTTTTTTAAAAGCCATTTCAACAAATCTATTTTTGTGCATATCCTATAGCCATTGTGTTCCATGAGACCACATTCCCATGAGGTGTGTTGTGGTGATACATTTTATGCTAGTCTATCTTTATTCCCACCGATTTGCATTTTCTTGAACATTCCTAGAGCTTCTGCAACAAAATCCATTAGGTCTGCATCCTGCAACCATTGCAATCTGTGAGACCGCCTCTCTTTGCATTTGGCTAATTAGAGACTATTGCATGTGTTTTACTGTCATTGGAAAATGAAGTTTGTGCATAATGGTGAAGTTTATAAGGTAGAGTCAATCTTGAAAGGCTGTAGGAGTAAGTAGTCTCTTTTGGTACCATTTTGCTGCAATAACACATTCTTCATGAAACTTTATCCTTAAATGCAACGCAATTTCTTATATATGTATGTATGTATGTATGTATGTATGTATATATATATATATATGTATATATATATGTATATATATATATATATATGTATATATATATGTATATATATGTATGTATATATATATATGTATATGCATATATATATATATACATACATATAATACATATATATATACATACATACACACATATATATACATACATACATACATGCATAAATACATACATACATACATATATATATACATACATATATATATGCATAGATATATAGATATATATATATATATTATTCTTAGAAAGTTGTAAAGCAAAATAAATTAAACTAGAGTAAAATACATCTATACCTATAATTAAAATGACTTAAAATAAAAGATAATTATTGTTTATTAACATTTTGAAGATAGTTGCATTTAAGTTTTCTTACTAAATTTGATTAACATTCTAATTGACATAATAATAAAAGACAATATATTATATCATAGTCAAATATGAATACATGCTTGAACTTGATTTTTTTATAAGCACACAAAGCAAGTAGTTCATGTTAGTATAGTTTGGTTTATTGTGTTACGTTTGGAGCATCCCCTCCTTCATTTGAAAAACACATATCCTAATGAAATTCTATTTTAATTTTTGAGACCAACCCATTTTTAGATGTCTATTTATGAACCATACAAATGCAACTTTTGTAGTTATCAAATAATCAAAAGTATTCATGTCACAGTCATCTTCATATTGTTTGCTTCCCATTTAACTCCCTAGGTAATGGAAAACTTACACCTGCAGACATTATCACCATCTCTAGCAGCTCCTTTGAGGGAGATGTTACAAGATCAAAACCTAATGCTTCTCCTTCCTTGACATTAGACTCAGCTTCTATTAATAGAAATAAATGAATTAGAATTATTTTCACAAATGGGCCCCTCAAACAACATCAGCCTAAATGAACTTGAGATGCTTGCAGACATGAGTTTGATAGCAATAACATATGGGATCAACTTGCAGTGCCCTGAGATCTTCACAAAATCGCCACACAATTCATAAACATGAAGAAAACATGCAGCCAGGAAGAGCATGTTCCAAGTAAGTTTGTTTTCCCGGACTTTACATTATCATTGAAACAAAAACTAGCACTCACCCATATTATCAACCACAGCAAACATCACTTAGATAAACCATTACACATGATCATTCAAGGAACAACAGGTACAGGAAAATCCTACTTGATTGCTTGCATAAGAAAGGAACTCGAGAGTAAAACTCTACAACAAAGAAGCCAGTTTCTCACATTAGCTCCTACAAGGGTTGCTAAATTTAATATACATGCATCAACTATACATTCAACACTCTGGATTCCTATCAAAGAAATTCACCCATTGCAGGGCCAAGCATTAACAACATTTCAGGAAGAGATGAAACACATAAGATATATGTTGATTGATGAGATGAGCTTCATAGGGCCAAAGTTACTATTGAAAATAGATGTGAGGCTACGTGAGGCCTTCCCGTGACAACAACATCTATACTTCGGTGGGGTCTCAATAATACTGATTAGTGACCTTACGCAACTACCACTTGTGATGGACAAACCTATTTACACATCACACTCAAATGCAAAAGCACTGTGGGACCAGTTCATGACCGTTGTCACCTTAGAAACAGTCTTCTATCAACAAGGTGAGACTCCATGACAAAGACAATTTCGTCAAATGTTACAAAACATACAAAATGCAGAAGCAACACAAGAGGATTGGAAACTTCTAATGACACACACAGACAAACAACTCACCTCGAATGAAAAAGAACAATTCGACAATTCAATGCACTTGTTTGCTACTAATGATTTAGTTAGACTACACAATAGAAGAATTTTAAAATTGTTGAACCATCCAATTGCAATAAGTATCGCAACAAGCACCAGGACCGGAGCAAATAATGTAACTACTGATGAACAACTTGAAAAACAAGTATTGCTTTGTAGAGGGAAATGCATCATGCTCACAACCAACATATGGACACAAGCAAGACTTGTAAATGGAGCTCTAGGTGAAGTTGTTGAGATCGTTTACAGCCCTAGTTCCAAACTGCCAGATGTTCCAATGTACGTTGTAGCAAGGATCAATAATTATAGCGGGCCACCATGGAATGAAGATGATCCCAAAAGTATACTGATAATACCTATATTGTTGGGCAGTCGAAGGAAAATTTCACTCATAATGGAATGGGCTATTACCATACACAAATCCCAATGCCTAACCCTACAAAAAGTAGCAATTGACATTGGGAAAATAGAAAGGCAAGGACTAACATTTATAGCTATATCCAGAGTCAAATCGTTGAATGGCCTTTGCATTCAACCAATGTTCTCCTTTGAGAGATACTCCAAAATGCAAAAGAATCCATACACAATTATGAGGAAAGAAGAGGAAGCTCAATTACAACAACTGTCTCTAAGAAGTGAAGGTACACAACTCTTATCCCTTTCTCCCTCACATCTCTCCCAGTTATTGTCAGGTCATCAATTCTGCTTTTACAAATTTCTCTTTTGTAGATATATGCTATAGACCATGACAGAATCAACTACAAGGATGAGAGATCAAGACTCATGCATACATATCAATCAAAGGCATTGACATCATCAACGGCTCCAACATATTCAACTTTTTATGGTAATTTTGTTCATACATTGGCAAAAATATTTTCTAATAATAGTAGTACTATAAATTGAATACGTCGAAATCATTATACAGGTCAAAAAAAATCACATCTAACTGTTCCATTGCTTTTGTTCTATAGGTATTGAAGACAAATGGCATATATCATAGAACCTCATTGTCAACCACCAACAATTGTATTATACATAACCAACCTCTTGAGTTTATGATTTTGAAGTGTCATAAAATAGTTTTTGTATTGTAAAAATAATTTCCCCGCAACATACAGTTCTACATTATGTTAGATTCAGTCACAAGGTATATCATTAAGTAGCAACAACTGTACTTGGTCCAATCGACCTTTTAGGTTATAGGCCTTCTTTCATTGTACAAAATATATTATGTTGTCAAACCATTTAGCATAGCATACCGATTCAAATTAAGTTTCGTTTGTTCATATTCAAATCTTCTCGCATCGCATCACCAATTGACTTTTGCTATATATTGTTAGTCTTACGAAAAGCAATTTATATTTTCTTGCGAATTTTTTCCCCTATCCTTCAATATATTGCCAGAGTATATCCTACTATCAGCGTAACCATTGCACCTCATTGGGGTGCAAGTGCTAGTAATTATTAATTAATATTATCTAATAATTAATGCTTCACAATGTTTTGATTTGCTCCAATTTTTGCTCTTGCTTCACCTACGAAGGAAGGCTTCATCTTGGGAAACTCATTTCATGGTATTAGGGGGCATGGGGGTTTGACAGTCAATGGCGTATATCCTACTTCCCATGCGAATGAAAAACCATCCTTTAGAGATGTTGCTTGTGATGCTAGGGCAAGCGACACCCCTTTGGCAAAATAGACACTGAGAAGAATCCCAATTCTATGACACCATACATGGAGAATTCAAAGTTGTGGTTTGGAGAGGTCTACATAGGGGCATTCGAAGGTGATGCCTCCTCTTCATCCTCCTAAGAATTCCCCTAATGGATATGGTGCTTTAGATATGTTGTTCTGGTTAACCGCTCATCCACAGTCCCTAAGATCATTTTCGACGGATTGGCTTATGATAGAGAAGAGTTCTTACAAAACATGCCCTAATTTATAGATTTACTAAATTATGGTTGAAGTTAAGTGAATTGCATGATTGGATTTTGGCATTGCTAGAAATATTTTTCAAAGGAGGAAATCTGCATTTTCCCTTGTGCCAAGGGGGTTTCATTATTGAATTTGAATCTACAACAGACAAGGATTGGGTATTGGAAAATGGCCCTTAGGTTTTCCAAGGTGAATTCCTATGCATGGAGCCCTAGTATCCTTCCTTTGATCCCAAATTTGAGACCTTCTCCTCTGCCTTCTTTTGGGTGTGTTTACCCTACCTTCCATTTTAGTTTTGGGAATAGACCGTTTCTAGGCAATTGGCAATGGTTTAGGGAAATACCATTGTTTTTCAAAAGAAACAACTAATTATCAAAGCTCAACTTGCACTCATATATACGTGGAAATGCACTTATCCAATGAGCTACCTACAGAGATCTTGTTGAAGATGGGAAGTTATCATTGGGTACTACGAGTCAATTATGAAAAAGTGGCTTTTCGATGTAGAAAATACTTCTCTACAAATCACTTTACCTTTCAATGTCTAAAGAAGAGATCCCAAGAGCATAGTAACATGGATTCTAGGGGTAAGCCCACTTGGTGGATTGGGGTAGAACCTCAACATTATGTGATTCCTCCCAGCTCACAGATAAGTTTGGACTCATCTCAAGATCTCCCAGATATCTCACCAAAGCCTGCAGTCCCTCATACCATGGACACATAGTTCCAAATGGTGGAGATGATCCTTCTAGAAAACACTCGATGGATGACTCAATTGCCCCCTCTCCTACAATACCAACAACTCCTGAACACTCTTGGGAGCCCCAGTCATCCTTGCTGGTTGCAAGCAACTTAGATTCATAGGCTCATCTTGGTTGGACATAAGTTTAAAAAATAGCTCTACCAAAAACCAAGCATCAAATGGTTTTAAGATGATGATCAAAAGATAAGAAAACAATTGGAGAGGGAAAAAATGTGCCCCCCCGCTATGATGGGTATTCACATTCTTCTAAATTTTGTATTTGATTGAATGCTTTATGTGTCAATAAGCTGACAAGAGCAACATATTTGTTCTATTGCATCCCTAATTTTAGGGCATGCACTTTATTTTTTGGTTCTCTTTCTCAAATAATATATGGGGTATGACTCCCTTATGCCTAACTTACTGATCAAAAAAAATAATACTATATAATAATTACTAAATAATAGTTTAAATGTATTAATATTATTTATTAGTGATAATTATTAATATAAATATAATATATTTAGTAGTAATATTAAATATATTATATATTATTATATAATAATGATAATAATTATATAATAAACATTAATTAGTGAAATTATTAATAGTGAGTATAGCATATACCATTATATAAATATATTATAAAATAATCATTAATATATTATAATAAATATAATATATTATAATTAATATTAATGATAATATTAGTTCATTCCACACTTCATAGGCAAAGGTATTCCGCGCCCTGCAGACTTGGCTCTCCTATGGGAAACGGATGATGTTGTTAAAGTCTTCCCCTTCATCTTAGACATTAAAGGGCCAACACTGTCGAGGCACAAAAAGCTAGCAGATGTGGCTGTGGATTTCTTGAAGAGAAAGTTGAAGCTGGTGCCGGAGGAGGAGCTGGAGTGGCTGGAAGGATTCATAAGGTTTGCAGAAATAAACGGCTTTATGTGAGGCTCGACCTCTGTGGTTGAAGTTTTAATAGTTTTAATAGTTATTAGCTTGTCAAATTCTGGTGGACTTTAGCATTAGTAGCACGTAAAAAAATTTATAAGCTGGATGAGGCTCGGCCTCCGACCTAAATATTTTTCATCAATGGTTTTAGTGGCTCGTTTGATGCTTGCAATGGGACTATAATGTTGAAATGATGAAATTTTGTCCCGGCTGGGAATGTTTTTTGTTCGGCATGAGTCCAGGATGGACCTTTTATCCCTGCTTAGCAGATGCTTGTATATTTCTTTAAACTCAATATAAAAACTACCTTGCATATCAAAAAAAAAAAAAATTAGTTCATTCCACACACGTGTGGCCAATAAAATAAGGTATGGCTAAATGAGAATGCACATGATATAGATTCCTGTGGGGTTGACGGTTGGATAATTTAAATTACCTCTTTTTATATTATATAATCATTTTTTCATCTCATTTAATTATTTTTTCCTTTCTTTTTACTTGCAAAGTGTGCACACAATTCTTTTCCTTCTTAATATCCTCTTTTAATCTTTTTCAAGGATCAAGGTAGATATCTCTTTTATAATAATGATAATAATTATATAATAAAAATTAATTATTAATTATTATAAATATAATATATTATAATTAATATTAATGATAATATATTAAATTTAAATAATGTAAAATTATTATTATATAGTAAATAATATTAAATATAGTTTAAGCTATTAATTATTAATTATTATTAATAGTAAATATAGTATATATCATTATATAGATATATTAAATTATATTAATGATTAATATTATTTAAATTACGAAGGATGTCGTGATGATGGTCTACAATAGTGAGGATGGCACAACTGCCTTAAGCGTCATGCCTCCTACATGTGTTGTTTTTTTGTAGGTTTCAGGAAAATCAATGAGTTTAAGGAGCGTTTGGAGGTGTGTTGGTGCTAGGGGTTGGATATTTTCATTCTTTTTGTTGGCCTACGAGGGTTCTTTAGGGGTGAGGCTTTTGTGAAGTGGAGGTGTTGTGGAGGTGGGGTTTTCTTTTTTTCTCGATTTCTTTACATGTGCTTTGGCTATGTATGGCGACAACTTTTGCTCTAGGGATAAATGATAAAATTTCTTTTTATGAGGTTTTGATGGGGGTTGATCCAATCCCATCTAATCATGACAAAACTATTAATTTTTAAGAAATGCTTTAAATGGGGCAGGTTCATCACAGGTTGGGGGTTCTCAAGCTCCAAAAGTGAATGGTTATTTAGTGAGGAGTTTGTCTCGACCAGTCTTAATAATCTAATTAGACTTTGTTGAGGAGGATGTCAATTATTTGAGTAATCATGCCTTAATCTATAATTTTATAGGGATTAGAGACACTCATTTCTAGAATCATGGGCTCATTAGACTTGGGACCTAGAGGGAGATATAGATGTTATGCAAGCAACTAGTAATTATTTTATAGTGGTGTTTTCCTACTTGGCTAATAGAAATAGGTCTTTTCAAGGAGGCCCCTATTTTACAATCAAGTGGGTTTGTGTATTAAACCCTGGCATATTGAATTTAATCTGACTAAGGAGCTTCGATCAAGAGTTCTGGTTTGGGTGAGGCTTCCTTAGCTCCCGCTTGAATTTTGGAGGAATGATATTTTGCATATGATTGCACTTCTATTGGGCAAGCCAGTGGGTCCATCGCAATAAAATATGGACAAGAAGGTGATCTCCCTTTCTTGTATTTGTGTTGAGATTGATCTAAATAACCCATTATTGAATTGGATGGAAATTCAAGTTGGTTCCACATCATGGATTCAATAGCTTGATTATGAGGCTCTTCATTTTTTATGTTGGATATGTCATGAGTATGAGCACTTGTAGAAGAAATGTCCTTAAATTAGCACTTCAGGAATTCCCACCAGTGGAGTTTCAGCTAAAGTGCCTCCTCACTCAGAACCTCAAGGAATAAAAGGAAAGTCATTGTGTCTGAGGGGGAAATAGATAAGGAGGGTTTTATTCTAGTGAAGTCATGAATCAAGGGAAGAGGATAGAAGAGAACCCTTAAGGATAGATAAGGTGATGTATCTTTTAATCAGTTTGAGGCTTTGGAAGATTTTGACTAGCAAGAGGTAATTCTAGATAGGGTCCTGATTGGAATATATAACTTGGAGGTAGAGCAATTTGTTCCCAAAGAGGATGGTAGTCATTTCAAACTAGTGGAGGTGAGAATTAGATCTCAAATGGATACAATCAAGTTTCAGCATCTCTTGGTGGGTCAGTTCTTCTTGAGAGAAATGAGTTGGGTGAAGGTTCAACCTTGGTCTTGCTAGATCTGACAACCAAAGGTAGAGGGTCGGGAACTTGGAAAAGGAAACAATATTCTCTCTACAATGGGGCTTCAAGAAAATAATTTCAAAAAGGGGAGCTTAGAGAAGAATTCCAAGATAGGGAAGAAGAAAGATGATTAATATTATTTAAATTACGAAGGATGTCATGACGATGGTCTACAATAGTGAAGATGGCACAACTGCCTTGAGTGTCATGCCTCCTACATGTGTTGTTTTTTGTAGGTTTTAGGAAAATTGACGGGTTTAAGGAGCGTTTGGAGGTATGTTGGTATTGGGGGTTGGATCTTTTCATTCTTTTTGCTAGCTTGTGAGGGTTCTTTAGGGGTGGGGCTTTTGTGAAGTGGAGGTGTTGTGGAGGTGGGGTTTGCTTTTTTTCTCGATTTCTTTACATGTGCTTTGGCTATGTATGGCAACCATTTTTTCTCTAGGGATAAATGATAAAATTTCTTTTTATGAGGTTTTGATGGGGGTTGATCCAATCCCATCTAATCATGACAAAGTTGTTAATTTTTAAGAAATGCTTTAAATGGGGCAGGTTCGTCATAGGTTGGGGTTTCTCAAGCTCCAAAAGTGAATGGTTATTTAGTGGAGGAGTTTGTCTCAACCAGTCTTGGTAATCCAATCAAACTTTTTTGAGGAGGATGTCAATTATTTGAGTAATCATGCCTTAATCTATAATTTTATGGGTATTAGAGTCTCATTTTTGGAATCATGGGCTCATCAGACTTGGGACGTAGAGGGAGATATAGAGGTTATGCAAGCAGCTAATAATTATTTTATGGCAGTGTTTTCCTACCTGGTTGATAGAAATAGGGATTTTGAAGGAGGCCCCTATTTTTACAATCAAGTGGGGTTGTGTATTAAACCCTGGCATATTGAATTTAATTTGACTAAGGAGCTTAGATCAAGAGTTTTGGTTTGGGTGAAGCTTCCTTGGCTCCCGCTTGAATTTTGGAGGAATGATATTTTGCATATGATTGCACTTCTATTGGGAAAGCCAGTGGGTCCATCGCAATAAAATATGGACAAGAAGGTGATCTCCCTTTCTCATATTTGTGTTGAGATTGATCTAAATAACCCATTATTGAATTGGATGGAAATTCAGGTTGAGTCCACGTCATGGATTCAATAGCTTGATTATGAGGCTCTTAATTTTTGATGTTGGATATGTCATGAGTATGAGCACTTGTAGAAGAAATGTCCTTAACTTAGCACTTCAGGAATTCCCACCAGTGGAGTTTCAGCTAAAGTGCCTCCTCACTCAGAACCTCAAGGGATAAAAGGAAAGTCATTGTGTCTGAGGGGGAAATAGATAAGGAGAGTTTTATTCTAGTGAAGTCATGAATCAAGGGAAGAGGATAGAAGAGAACCCTTAAGGATAGAAAAGGTGATGTATCTTTTAATCAGTTTGAGGCTTTGGAAGATTTTGACTAGCAAGAGGTAATTCTAGATAGGGTCCTAATTGGAATATCTAACTTGGAGGTAGAGCAATTTGTTCCCAAAGAGGATGGTAGTCGTTTCAAACTAGTGGAGGTGAGCATTGGATCTCAAATGGATACAATCAAGTTTTGGCATCTCTTGGTGGGTTGGTTCTTCTTGAGAGAAATGAGTTGGGTGAAGGTTGAACCTTGATCTTGCTAGATCTCCAACCAAAGGTAGAGGTTCAAGAACTTGGAAAAGGAAACAATATTCTCTCTACATTAGAGCTTCAAGAAAATAATTTCAAAAACGGAAGCTTAGAAAAGAATTCCAAGATACAAAGGAAGAAAGATGATTAATATTATTTAAATTATGAAGGATGTCATGATGATGGTCTACAATAGTGAGGATGGCACAACTTCCTTAAGCGACGTGCCTCCTACATGTGTTTTTTTTGTAGGTTTCAGACAAATTGATGAGTTTAAGGAGCGTTTGGAGGTGTGTTGGTATTGGGGGTTGGATCTTTTCATTCTTTTTGTTGGCCTACGAGGGTTCTTTAGGGGTGGGGCTTTTGTGAAGTGGAGGTGTTGCGAAGGTGGGGTTTGCTTTTTTTCTCGATTTCTTTGCATGTGCTTTGGCTATGTATGGTGAAATTTTTTGCTCTAAGATAAAATGATAAAATGTATTTTTATGAGGTTTTGATGGGGGTTGATCCAATCCCATCTAATCATGACAAAGTTGTTAATTTTTAAGAAATGCTTTAAATGGGGCAGGTTTGTCATAGGTTGGGGGTTCTCAAGCTCCAAAAGTGAATGGTTATTTAGTGAGGAGTTTTTCTCGACCAGTCTTGGTAATCCAATCAGACTTTTTTGAGGAGGATGTCAATTATTTGAGTAATCATGCCTTAATCTGTAATTTTATGGGGATTAGAGTCTCTCATTTTTGGAATCATGGGCTCATTAGACTTGGGACGTAGAGGGAGATATAAAGGTTATGCAAGCAGCTAATAATTATTTTATAGTGGTGTTTTCCTACCCGGATGATAGAAATAGGGATTTTGAAGGAGGCCCCTATTTTTATAATCAAGTGGGGTTGTGTATTAAACCCTAGCATATCAAATTTAATCTAAGGAGCTTCGATCAAGAGTTTTGGTTTGGGTGAGGCTTCCTTGGCTCCCGCTTGAATTTTGGAGGAATGATATTTTGCATATGATTTCACTTCTATTGGGCAAGCCAGTGGTTCCATCGCAATAAAATATGGACAGGAAGGTGATCTCCCTTTCTTGTATTTGTGTTGAGATTGATCTAAATAACCCATTACCGAATTGGATGGAAATTCAGGTTGGGTCCATGTCATGGATTCAATAGCTTGATTATGAGGCTCTTCATTTTTTATGTTGGATATGTCATGAGTATGAGCACTTGTAGAAGAAATGTCCTAAACTTAGCACTTCGAGAATGCCCACTAGTGGAGTTTCAACTAAAGTGCCTCCTCACTCAAAACCTTCGAGGGATAAAGGGAAAGTCATTGTGTCTGAGGAGGAAATAGATAAGGAGGGTTTTATTCTAGTGAAGTCATGAATCAAGGGAAGAGGATAGAAGAGAAACCTTAAGGATAGACAAGGTGATGTATCTTTTAATCAATTCGAGGCTTTGGAAGATTTTGAATAGCAAGAGGTAATTCCAGATAGGGCCTTGATTGGAATATCTAACTTGGAGGCAAAGCAATTTGTTCCCAAAGAGGATGGTAGTCATTTCAAACCAGTGGAGGTGAGAACTGGATCTCAAATGGATACAATCAAGTTTTGGCATTTCTTGGTGGGTTGGTTCTTCTTGAGAGAAATGAGTTGGGTGAAGGTTCAACCTTGGTCTTGCTAGATCTGCAACCGAAGGTAGAGGTTCGAGAACTTGGAAAAGGCAACAATATGCTTCAACAAAATAATTTCAAAAAGGGGAGCTCAGAGAAGAATTCCAAGATAAGGAGGAATAAAGATCAAGATAAGATTAAGTTAATGGGAGAGAATTTGGTGGAGTTAGGTTCAGTCAAGACCTTGGACTCCCATTTTTCTAACTCCCAAAAATGATCGTTCTTTCCTAGAATGTAAGGGGGTTGAAAAACATCCCTAAACAAAAGGTTGTTCATAATTTGATCAAGGATCACTCTCCTGGTGTTATGTTTATACAAGAATACAAATTATCAGTGGAAGATGTTTTCAAGGTAGCTTCCAAGCTCTAGTGGAGAGGCCAATGTTAGTGTATAGGTGTGCATGGAAATGTTGGAGTAATTATTTATCTTTGGGACCTGAGAAATATTTCTCCACTTTGATGGATTTTAGGTAGACATTCCTTGACCATGATTGGTTTGAGTTTCGACTATGGAGAAGTCTTTCTATTTTCCAATATTTATGCTCTGACTGATTTGGCTGGTAAGTCCCACCTTTGGGATCATATTAGGTATGTGTGATCCCTTGCTCCATTATTCCCTTGGATTTTGGTTGGAAATTTTAATGCTATCCTCAATCTAGATGAAAAGAGGGGAGGAGTGAATAGACTTGAGACTTCTTTAATTTTTAGATATAATATTGTTTTATTGAATTTGATTGATATAAAGCCAAGCAATGGCTTATTTGCCTAGAGTAACAAGAGATGTGTAGAGGACTCTATCTCAAAGAGATTAGACAGGTTCTTAGTTTCCAATTTTTGGATTGGCAATAATTGGATCACTAGTTCATAAATTTTGGAGTGGAGGGGTTTGCATCATTAGCCGATAAAACTTTTAACTTATGGGAGGGATATTGCTAAGAACCCTTTGTTCAAATTCCAGTTAATGTGGTTGCAAGAGACAGGTCTACAAGACCTTATGAAATAATGGTGGGTTCAAGGTCTTCCTACTCATGTTAAAGCTATGTACACCTTTGTCAAGAGGCTCCAATTTGTAATATTCCAACTAAAGAAGTGGAATAGACAATGTTTAGGAATATCTATAAGGAGAAATCAGTTGCACAAAACTACTTAGAGGCTATTACTAGGTAGAATAGAGATCATGGGATTACCCAAGATTCCCTTAGAGAATAAGTGGAAGATATGGAGTTATGTGAATGGGAATTGCGAGTAGATATTTTTTGGAAACAAAAGTCAACGATTGATTGGCCTTAGGAGGGAGGTAGAAATACTGCTTTCTTCTTTAACTTTGTTAAAGCCAAAGGACATGGGAATTTGATTTCTTCAATTGTTTCTTCTCAAGGTGAACAATTATATTCTTTTTTAGATATCTCATAAGAGGTCACTCATTATTACTCTTCTTTATTCACAAAGGAATATCTTGAGGAATCTTTCGGTGACCTAGGTTGTAGGCCCCAAATCCCCAAGGTCTGATAATATTTTAGGTGCCAGAGGTGTCAAACTTGGGAAAATAACTACAAAACCTATCTTCAAATTGGGAAACTAAGGACCAATGGTTGAGGTGGGTAAGACCTCCTTCACTTCTGGGACCAAAGGGGTTTCCCTAAGATGCGAACTTGATGATTGAAGCACTAAACAATACCTTACAACAAACTATACCCACTGCATAGTGTATCCCAATTCTAGTATCACAATATACCTATGTGCTAGCTTGGACAAGTAAGGTTGAGCATCTTACTAATAGATAATACACCATATAAGTGACTGAGAATAATTTTATGATACACCCTTGTATTGTTGTATTCATTTAGACATAGAAGTAAAACACACAAAAAGTAAAACTTAAATTTTTTTGAGTTGATGTGTTTGGAGTGTGTTCAGGATGATAAGAGAGAAAGCCAATCATATACTGATGCCTTTATCCATTAGGCAACAAATTCTCTAGATTTAACCAAAGATGCAATAACTAAAAACAGGACAATGACTTAATCAAGTCACTACAAAAGACTACACATTTCTAAATGCACAAGCAATCTAAACTCTACACATTCACTCGGAAAGATAATAGATAGTTGATATTGATTAGCCTTTAACTAGACATTTCCATTAAAAAGGCTTTACACAAGACTTCTCTAGATTTTTAACTCAAATGATGCTCAATGAACTAAAAAACAAGGACAAATGACTTAATGGCCTGAAGTCACTCACCAATGCAATGAGTGCTGGACCATTCATCATGAGAGATGGGTTCTTGTTGAACCACTACTCATGAAACATGGGTCAATGAGTTTGACTCGAAACTACACGGTTGAATCCTGATAGCAATATCATAATTTGACACACTATGGAAAAATACCTCCTACTTATCAAGATAATAGATAGTTGTAAAATATTAAGAGAGGATAATTAGGAATCCTTAAGCATAACTAGACATTTCCTTTATTATATTAAAAAGATATTATACAAAGCTTTACACAAATTTTACAGACTTCTAGTTGAAAAAATAATCAATTATACATCCGGAAATGCATACCACACATAAGGAGACACTCTGCTAAGGTTGATTTTTCCTTTAATCGCTCAATCTTTAGGTTTATAAATTTTATTATAAGTTTGGGATCAAACCCAGATCATTGCAATACAAAATATCTAAACCCATAACTGGATATTGAAGCCTAGGGTTTCTTGTGAATATATTTCTTCTAATAGCTCTATAACTACTCTCTTCTATTGAAAAATGTTATCCTCTTCCTCTCTCTCTTCTTCTGACTTAAACTTATATATCTTTTTTCATCATTAATAAACCCTAGGAGAAATATCCATGAGTGTGAGAGACTATACTTAGGCTCCCATGTTTTCTCATGTCATCTTCACATGGTTGTACACACTGAAGCCATGTCATAACATTGATGACCACACAAATGAGGAAGAAAACCACCACCAAATACACAACAAATCTCTACTAAAGATCATTTTTTGACAAAAAGGGTGTCCTCGAGCCATAAAGAAGCGAGGACATCATTTTTCCTTACTTGCAACATTGAAAAATGCATTAAACATCACTCATGTAGTGAGACAAAAGGTATTCAAGATACCCAATCTTCGAAAGCTAAAGGAAAAGTATCAAGGATTAAGGATTGAGGGTTGGGCATAAGGCTTACACCTTATAATGAAAAGATGATAAGAGGTAAGGAGGAAGGTCAATCCCTGAAGTTTGGGATCGTAGGGAAGAGCCAAGGTTTAGGAAAGGAAGGTAGCAAAGGATAAGGGTTAAGGCCAATGGTTGAAACTTGGAAATTTAAGGAAAGTGATAGAAAGAAGGGGAATTAGGAAGAAGATCAGGAGATATAGATGTTAGAATCCAAGATCACCTGGATGCAAGATGGATACCTGTCACATGCAAAAGATATGAAGAACCAAAGAAGATGTTCTGTAAACCTCTCAGTAAAAATGCATTAAGAGAATCAATGATTACAAAAGAGATCAATCCTTATGAAGGAGATCAAGAAACCCTAAATGAAACCCTAGTGTGCACACTTAATAATTAATAATTAATTAATTATTAATATGCCTAAGTTTAGCTTAAGTAACCAAGAGGAATAAGTGACTTAATTAATTAATCAATATGATATAATTAATTAAGCATAATAACTTATTACTCTAACACTCCCCCTTAAGATGAACTTAGGAAGAAGCTAAAACACTAGAATAAGATGCATGAAAGCAAAGATGGGTCCCGACAACTAGGCCTGAACATGTACCCATTTACAAATGCAAGAATGGAGTAGAGAAGGAAAAACCCAGTGGGACAAAACCCCCCTACAATGAGATGACATGTTGCAAAGAAGCACTGGAAGAACTCTGTAGAGTAACACTGGAACTTGATATTTGCAAGTAAGGAAATATTCTTCTGTATACTACTAAAACCAGATGAGAGTCACTGATTGACTCAAGGAATCATGATAAAGCAACAGAAGACCTGATGCCACGAAACACTCAAAAACTCCAAATGGGAACAACTCTGGAATCTATGAAGCAACAAGCAATTATTGAAAGATGTATTATTGAAAACGAAGTGCAAAGATGCAAGATGCACCCTTCCAACTGCCAAAACATCCAAGTAATCTCCAAATAACCCATCGGGAAAAATATGGACTAAGCGATCAACCTGGGATAGATACAGAAAAAGTGCATGGACAGCAACATAGAGCTCCTCAATACCTTTCCAACGCCGCAAAGATAGCGAAAGTCGGAGATCGTGGCAAAAAGTTATGAGCTCAGAAGCATAAAAAATACATCTGACTTCAAATAGAAATAAATTTAGGAAATCAGTAAAATGCTGAAAAATAAATAGCACCACTGGAAAGTGCTCGGAACCAGCTTTTCGGCAATATCTTGTTTGCCCGATTTCCATACCGTATGGCCAAGTTATGGCCTCTGGAAGAAAATAGCTCCAAGATGAGAAAAACATAGTGCATCATTAAATTTGACGGTCATACGACCGTCGCATCAAAACTATGAGCCCAAATTTGACAGCCAAATGGCTGTCGGTGCACTTTCCCAATTTGCCTTATTTTTAAAAAAATTATTTTTTTTGAAAAAAAATAATAAAAAAAATACATTGATTTTTGTTCTTTTTTTAAAAAAAAACTTTTTAAAAAATGATTGGTGGGGGGGCACATGGGCCACCCCCCACTCCTCCATGAGGCGCAGGTGCCCCTGTGCAGGTTGCGCAGGGGTACAAGCCTTTTAATTGGTTTTTTTTGTTTGTTTAAAAAGCAAAAAAATTCAAAGCTTTTTGAAAAGCTTTTAAAACTAAATTTTTTTACAATTAAAAAAATTGCAATTTTTTTATGCAGGAAAAAAAATATTTTTTTTAGGAATTTTTTTGTTTTACCTCGGAAAGCGTGCTAGAGAGGCCGTACGGCTTCTCTGGCAAAATTTTTTTGCCTCCCGAATCAACTGCTCAGAAATCGACGAAACGAAGGGCGTCCTTAGTGTTTTTGGCTGCTGCGAACGCAATGGCGGTGTCCATTTGAGCCCAAAGTGTCCCAAAAAATTGGCTACCCCCAGATCTTGCAAAAAAGATGCTTGTGGAAACCTTTGCATTAGAAACTCACTAAAAGGCCATATCTTCAGATCACGAACAAGCAGCTGCAGGTCTAGAGCTCTGATACTATGTTAGAATCCAAGATCACCTACATGCAAGATGGATACCTGTCACATGCAAAAGATATGAAGAATCAAAGAAGATGTTCACTAAACCTCTCAGTAAAAATGCATTAAGAGAATCAATGATTACAAAAGAGATCAATCCTTATGAAGGAGATCAAGAAACCCTAAAAGGGAAAGCCTAAATGAAACCCTAGTGTGCACACTTAATAATTAATAATTAATTAATTATTAATGTGCCTAAGTTTAGCTTAAGTAACCAAGAGGAATAAGTGACTTAATTAATTAATCAATATTATATAATTAATTAAGCATAATAACTTATTACTCTAACAATAGAGACGATATGCGAGTATGCAAACACCTAAAAGTATGAAAGACTAAAAATCTTAACACAACCAATTTTGGACTTTTAAAAATGGGCCTTTTGACTACAACTTGGAAAATGTTAGATGCAACTAACAAAGGGACTTGCATGATACACCATTGTGATTTCTCAAATTGATTATAATTGATGAGTATCACAATGGGATAACACAAAGCACTATAAATTCATTAAATTTATAGGTGCCAATATTGGCTCTAGTTGGAGATGTGTCTCTTACAGGCACAACAAGAACCCAAATCTCTGAGATTAGACTAGGTACCAAATCCATTGGGCTCTATACTTGCTTAATCTATACTGCAACCCATGCTTTCAAAATTCACTTGGAGGCCCCATGTCCTCAAAAACAAAGAACCAATGCTTACATCTGTCAAAGACAAGCTTGTTGAAGGAATTAATTTCCCTCAAGCCATAGTTGATTTTGTCACACAATTGCAACAAGTGTAGCCTTCTTCTTGCAAGAAAAAATATGTGATTACCACCAAACAAGTGTTGACTTGCTCCATCGTTGATCTTGCCATTGCATTGCAACCACATAACATAGCTCACCATACTACCATGCACTACACCTTTTATTTTATAATAGATGGTGACATAATTAAAACTCATGTCAACACCACATGAAACCATGGAATTTTCGTACCTACTGACCCCCTCAGATGAATCAAGGAAAAAAGAGAATGCCTCCAATTCACCTTGCAAAGAAAAATACCTCACTTCATCCTTTTGACTTGCAGAGAGAAACTCATCCTCTAATAGATCAAATTGAAAAGTTTGAAGCTTAGGCATATAAGAAACATGAGAAACTAAAAGATTATCACCTTGGAAAACTTGTTGTTGCTCAACACCATTGCAAGATACATGTTGGGCCCAAGTGAAGAACTCAAAATCAGGGACATTGGCATCCACGCTATGAGAGACCGTATCTTCATCATAAAGGAATGCCTTGAATACTCAATTCCACTCACTTTAGGGACAACATACAACCAACACACCTTGGAGTCATTTATATTGATGCAAAATTCATCACCACAACCATTCAAAATCATGAGACACTTCGTGTGAAGAGCTACACTCTTTAGATTGTCTCTTTATTTCAATCTCTTAGCAATCTCTTGTGACATATGTGCTGTAAAAATTAGGCTTGTGGTGTTACCAAGTGGGAGGGGTTGGATTTGGTGTCGTCAGAAGGCAGACGACATAGCCTTGGTTGGCGTGGGGGTGGGAGTACTAGGTGACAATGGTCATTTATTACTGGAGGGTGGCAAAAGAACTATATTGGATGTTTGTTTGACCTCTTAATGAAGACTAACTACTGTAGGACAGATGATGTGGGAAACGGTGATGATGGGATGTTCGAGCATGTTTGAGATTAAATGGCCATTTGGTGGTGAATGTTTGTAATTCTCTTTGATGGAATTAATGGATTCTCCTATCAGTTTTCCATCTGGTAGGAAATTATGTCGTTCTATGGGCAGATTCGACATGGGCATTTGAAATCACTGTTTAAGGTTTGGGATGAGCTGGTTCTTGAGGCGGTGGAAATTCTGTTGGGAGAGGAGTTTATGAGCTCGTCGGAATGGTGGAGGACTAATATCGACATTGCAACATGGTTTCTTGCTTTTCTCTTGGACCTGGAAGTGCCACGAGCCGTGGCGTTGCTAATCATGAAGAAGTTGGTGTGAGAGAATCTTCTGGAGGGTTCCATGGATGTTATAATTGTTGCAGTGTTAGGGGTGGGGGTGTCGCATCCTAGGGACTTATAACATGCTCTAGTTCTTGGGGAGAGGGTGGAGATATATCCTTTCATCATGGATATTGTTGGTGAAGAGCTTCAGTGCCATCGAGAGCAGGCGAGGTGCAGTCTAGTCTTTCTGAAACACTTCTTGTATTTGGATTCGTCGGGCGAGGTGGATTGGAGTGGTCTCTTTCAAGACTTTCTGATAGCAGATGGTGTTCTGTGGGTAGATTAATATGTAGTTTTTTGTTTATCTTTCTAAAAATACTTCAGGTTCATGGGTGGTAGGGATAGTGCAGGGTTTGGTTGAATGGTTGGTTTGTCTGGTTAGGTGTTTTGAAGGGTCGGGTTTACTCTGGTGGTATGGGTTTGCAGACTTTTGGATAGTTTCTATGCTGAATGTAAATATTTTTTTTTGATAATCAATACAATATTATTTATGAATCAAAAAATAAAAGGCCTGTGGTACACTTCTCCTTCCACTCTCAACTCAACAACATCACTTTGATATGACCCTCTTAAAGTGCATTGTGCATGAGGAGACCACAAGTTTCACACCAAAGAAAGAGGTTTTCGTATATGTCCATATGATCACCACAATCACATTCTTCAAGTGCAAACTCTTCATGATGAATATTATCAGATGTACAAACACTTATCTCTACATGTTTATTTTCATGTACAACTACACCAATGCTATCCTTATGCAAACAATCAGTGAAAACTTCAAAATAAAAAAAGGTACAAAAGAAGTTAAGAGATCAAACAAAAAGGTAATTTCTTGTTCGCCACTTACATTACCAACATTTGCATGCTTTGTAAAATTAGTTATCTGAGCTGATCTATTTGATGAATTCTTTATGGATGATTACCCAAGTTGAAGGTAAGTGCCCCTACTACTATCTTCATCTGTACTACTATCATGTAAGGCAATAAAATCTTCCTCTACCTTTCTACAAACACAATCATCGCTTGACATTGTGCTTCTACCTGATGCCATCTCCAAACAATCATTATCTTTAACAACAAGTTCACCATCAACAATCTCTATTCTTGAGGAAAATGATTTTGTAACCATATCCCTTCTTATATTATCAACTAAATTGAGGCACATGTATGCCTACTACATGTTTGTAAAATGAAACTCACCCCTTATTGAACCAAAATCTAGAGAAACATCATAGGCTCCAAGAAACATGTCAATACAAGCAGGTGTGTTAGGTCTGTAATCATTTGGGATTCAGAAAAGGGCACCAACAAACTTGTGACGGAACTCCATGCTAGACTCTCCTTGCCATATGGTATTTTCCAATCCCTCAACAAGAGTAGCGGGGTCCAAGTGCATAACATACTCCTTAAATGTAGTCACAAGTTGATTCCACAAAAAAAAAAAATTGCTTTGGAAAGCTCAGATACCAATTTTTTTCCTTTTCATTGAGTGACCTAACAAAAAATATCATCTACATGTCTTCATCTTCAAATTGATACTTCTCCATGAATTTTGAAAATACCTCAACATGTGCATCCCCATCCAATTGATCATAACCATTGAACATAGGCATTAATATATAAATTGAACCTCTCATCATTTTTCTTTCATATTTGACCAAATAAAGAACAAGATGCTTATAAATGAGATCAAGTGGGACAATAGGAGATGAAGAAACCAAATTTTCTAAAACAACAAGTGGTGTTTGTGATTGTAGAGCCTTGACTCGAAGCAAACATTACTTCTTGAGCTCTTTAAGCTTCTCTAACCTTAACTTGTTTTCAAGTATGGATGCTTGTATGGTTGAATATGTATATATTTTTTTGTGTTGGGTTGTATGAACAACAAGGTGATTCATCCTCATAATATTCTTGGAGATGCACCCCCTCATACTCCCTATGGTTTTAATTATATGTTACATTTGATGAAGTATCCCTAAGATATATGCATACATTCCAACTATCCATGGTTGGTTACAATTACTTATGCAGGGTAGAACAAAGAGGATAAAGAAAATTATTATTTTTATCAAAAAAGAAACCATGATTTGAATTAGAAGAAAACAAAGTACCAAATACTTAGCTGCAACCACTCGCTATGAAGCATGAGCAACAACAACAAAACTTTATTCTTTGACAATAGAGTCACCACCTCACAAAAGTGAGGAATTCCTTGAAGTACACAAACCTTCAAGACATAAATTTGATTTATGGTTGTAGCCACTAGAAAATTCTTCAATTATCATCAACCCATCAACCCTTGTAGTTCTTTAGACACCATTTTATTGGTGTAAGTTGATAGGATGCCAAACTTACCCAAAAAATGCACAGCTGAAAAATTTTCCCCGATAATGATGCCAATTTGTTGGTGACCTAAGCTATAGGCTCCAAATCCTGAAGGTCTGATAATCTTTCAGGTTCCAAGGGTGTCAAACCTAGAAAAATTACCACAAACCTATCTTCAGGTTGGGCATCTAAAAACTAATGGTTGAGGTGGGTAAGACCTCCTTCACTTCTGGATTTGCAAGACCAAGGGGGTTTCCTTAAGATGTTGTCTTGATGATTGAAGCACTAAACAATACCTTACAACAAGTATACCCACTACATAGTGTATCATAATATTGGTATCATAATATAGCTATGTGGTAGCTTGGACAAGTAAGGTTGATCACCTTACTAGCAAATAATCTACCATATAATTATCTGAGAAGAGTTTATGATACACCCTTGTATTGTTATATTCATTCAGACATGGCAATAAAATACACAAAAATTAAAACCTTAAAGTTTTTGAGTTGATGTGTTTGGAGTGTGTTGAGGATGATAAGAGAGAAAGCCAATCACAAATCAGTGCCCTTATCCATTGGGTAACAAAGTCTAGATTTAACCAAAGATGTAATAACTACAAATAAGGCAATGACTTAATTAAGTCACTACAAAAGACTACACCTTTTCGAAATGCGTAGGAAAGCCAGGCTCTACACATTCACTTATAAAGACAATATATAGTTGCAAAATATTGAGAGAGGATATTTAGTAATTTGTATGCGTACCCACACATTTCCTTTATTATATTGAAAACATACTATGCAAAATCTTTGCAGACTTACATACTTCTAGCTAAAAAAATTATTGATTGTACATATGGAAATTTATACCATACATAAGGATACACTATGCTAAGGTTGATTCTACCTTCAATCACACAATCTTTAGGTTTTAAAATTCTATTACTAGCACTTTCACCCATAGGAGGTTCAAGGAAAATGCTGATAGGAGATTAAAGGTTTGCAGCCACAGAGTGAAGCATTAATTTACAAGGAAGGGGTGCATAATTATTAAAATTACAATTAGAAACCAAAACAGAGTCTTTACTCCCCATCAATATGCAATCAAAGTAAGAAGTATACTCTTGCTTAGAATAACTTCAAGTTCAACCTTCAATGTAATGCAAATGGTGCTTTCCTAGAAGCATGGAGCAAATCTATATAGCTGATCCGGTGCAGTTTAAACCTTAAGGGCCATTTATCCCAAGCCTATGCATGTCAAGTTGAGTAGGATAAAAATGAGGACAAAATGAAAATATGCTAGATGCAATCAATAATCACTTGGGTCAATAGTGATGAGGAAAAGCAGTTCCTGCTAATTTACTTTGAAACTGCATTGATTAATTCTTGAAAGGAAAATTTGGTTGCATCTTAAAACTTGACCTTACTCATTGAAGCTATGAGAATGAAAACATAGTTTACAATGTGCCAGTTTTGTTTGCAGAATTTTGCTTAAAATTTTAAGCAGTTATAAAGATTGAAATCAGATTTCCTGGTGAAGGAGGTGTGTGATTGAACACTGAAACATGAGGACCTGTTGTGTGCTTAGCATTTTCATCTGTTGCAAAAAATACTTCTAACTCTTCAAGGCCTATTTGTGTCTTGATTAAGTCCACAATGGGACTCTCCTTCAAAGCAACTAATATTTCCTAGTTTGGAGCAAAAGAGTGACTATTTCTATCATACTTATCTTGGAGAATCTTTAGACATATTGCCTTCCAATCTTTATACTCCTCTTCAACTGGACTCATTTACTTGCCACCCAAATGAAATACCATTATGTTTCATCACACCAAATTGAAATCAAAACCAGCTTTTGAATGTATAGATATAATCATTTCAAAATGTCTAAAATCTGAGAAAAGTTGTAAGTTGCCCACAACAATGTAATTTTTACCCGATGTTGAAGTGTACAGTCAAGAAATCCACTTGTAGTAGAGACAAAATTTGCACCCTTAGTTATGTCCAATTCCACTCCAAGTTGAAACAATGGAGCAACATAATGCACACCCATTCTGTTGGCTGTCATTCCAAATTCAAAACCAGATTATCAATGTAATTGTCTATTACCCATAAACCCTAAAATTTAAATAGCCTTCAAAGCGTTTGTTATTTGGGATATCAAATTTTAACAGTTCATAATAAAAACTTGACAATATTTTTGAATTATACTATATAAATTTTTTCGTGATGATATTCTATTTTCTTTCATACTCTATGATCCATGTTCAAAATGAAATAACTAGAAAAAAGAATGAAAAATACACTTACATAATCAAATTAGAAATATTACCTACATATAACTTCAAATAACCAACCAAAAAAACCATAATTTCTCTATTTTTTGAGATACCAAAAAAAATCCAAATCTCAAACAATGTGCAGTCTAATTAACTTTTGGGCTTCACCTGCATAATAGGAAAAAAAAACTAGCTAATGTGTGCAATACATAATTCCTACCGAAAAGCACTCATTCCCATAACCTCTGGAGAAAAGTAATTTCCTCTGTTCCAGAGAAAACAATGATTACCTAAGAAATAAAAAATGGTTCGACCATTAGAGAAGCAACCAATAGGTTTGCCAAAAAACCTTGTCCAACATGAAGCAACATTTTCATGAGTAGCAACTCTTGTATTGACATAGTTATCATTCCCCCAGTCTCCAAATACAAAAAGAGCAGAAGACTTAGAAGGGCCAACATGAAACTGATCATACAGACCTTTTCTCCTCCAAACACATGACTTGACAAATAAAACTGCCACACAGAAGAGCACAATCTTAATCCATCTCCCTTCTTGCAAATCCATTCTCATAGTTTTTTTCTTCCAAAGCAATTATTTATCTCTCTTCCTTTATCTCAATCTTTGCTAAACCTCCTAGTGAATTACTCCCTGCTGACTTAGAAGCCTCTTTAGAAGCTTCCAATGAATTATTTTCATTAGCAGTTGGTTAATAGTAGGTAATGAAAAATGAGTGCATTGTAGAAATTTGCGGAATGGATGGTAAACTATGTTACCGGGTTCTTCAAAAATAGACCCCGTGCCCACTCTTGGAGCGTTTGGGTACCGGAGCGGCCTGGGGAGCGCCCAGACAGCCCAAGGTTCTCTATGGGTCCTTCTTGGGTGCTCCCAAGCACTCCTAGGGCGCTCCCAGGGTGTTGCCAGGCATAAAATGTTAATTTGAACCACTAAAATGTTAATCTAAACACCTCTATACAACTTATTTGTCAGTTTGTTTAGGCCATACCTATACTGAGTTTGAGCCATATATCAATCAGGATCATCCTTTTTTTGTTGCAGCAGTTTGTGATCAGTTTTAGCTTGGGTTTCAAATTAATTTCAAAGGTATTATTTCATTATCAACTTCTTAAATGTTGCTTGTCAATTTAGTGGATTTATAAAATATTTATTTCAGTATAAACATTGGCATTAATCCAATATTGTAATAACTAGATGATTTATTGTCAAAACCTATTATCATTGTAAGTTTGTAATTATAATGATCTTCATTTGAATCGTGACTTTAGACATATATGATATATGACATATTATTGAAATTTTCAACTATCAATTGGCATTTATCTTTATCACTACCATTGATCAATGATTCAATGATGAATTGATGACTGATGATTGATGAAGTATACTATATCATACTATCAAATGTATTTACAATTTTGTATATTTTTAAATTTTTTGCATATATATATATATATAGTTGTACCCAAACGTACCGTATTTTAGGAAAAAAAATCGCCATACCGACGTACCCATATCCTGTACCCGTGCCTGATCCCATACCAGAACTGACAGCTTAGATGGTAAATAATCTTTTGTTGGGATTTTCAATTAATTACAAATTTACTAACATGGAAAGAAATCTCATTTTTTGAAGTATTAGTACTGAAGGGTTTCACAAACAGGACAATGTATACATTATTTACTTCCCATTTTCTGGATGCTTAAATTATCCCCAAAATTTAGCCTTTATGCTCAGTCTTTTGCCCAAAAATAATGAAATCCAAACTATTTTATAACCTCTTCACTACCCTTTTCTGTTTAGCTTCAGCACAAACATGAACTATTGTGCTTCCCTCATGGTTTCGTACCTTAAAACCTATGTTTTCCATCATAAGAACACACAAGGAACCTCCCAATCTTTAACATTGTAGCTCAACTTTATGCAAAAAAAGATTTGAAGACTCAATTTCAACCAGAAATAATTCAACCAAGGGTATTCTCTCGTGTTATTCTACCTTAATTTATAACAGAAAGCATTCAAATAAACCAAAAATCTACCATTTCTCCTCAAACTTAAGCCCAAAAAATTAAAAACCAAACTATTCACTAGTTCTTAAAAATACTTGGAAGGGTAAAATTTAAATATATGCTAGAATTGCTTCAAAAATTCCAAACTGCACCTGCATTCAACAACTCAGCTTCACTTGTTCCACCTCGTATACTGTAAACACAGTGCATCAATCCTCCATCTACAAACCAGAAGCTTTTCACAGCAAAAAAAAGCCAAAATTTGACATAGATTGTCCCATTCCGCAGCTAGCGATCTTTATTTACTTTCACAATTTACTGAGCTAAGAAACAACTGTTGGCAGAAAGTGACAATTTAACAGAACATTCTGCGAATGGCCAACAATCCATATTCTTATCTATTTGGCATCTACTAACTATCGGAGAGGTGCAATTACATGATTTGAGGGCAGTTAAATAGAAAGTGAACCATAAAGGGACTGCAAGTTAGAAAGCGCCTTATATAAAGGCTCAAAAAATTTCAGATTCAATTCTCATAAGCAGAGACATCTATCATGAGGTTCTAAAATACTCTTTTGAGCATTGAGCTTGGAAAGACCAACATGAGAAAACTTCCCAAGAACCATGCCTGCATAGAATGAAATAAAACAGAACAAATAAATGATTTGGGTAGCATACAAATTACAAAAATAAACTTCACCAAGACAATGGTGATTTACCTCAACACAAATTGTGTTGGCTATCAATGATACGGTGAGAAAAAATGGGTAGTTTGTAGGAAATATTGAAGAAGTCCAACCACAGAAGATTTTCTTAAAAATTGGACAAACCAAGACCAATCTCCCTAGAGCCATTACTTTAGTCTATAGACAAAAAGTGGACTTGAAAATATCAGGGTTTTAGGGCTCACGAAAATTAGATTCGATTGGAGATCTCTATATTAAATGCGAATCAATACAAATTTGGTTTGCTTTAAAAATCCAAAAACTTAAAGGCAAAGCATTAAGTGAGGGATAGAAAAAAGCTGAATGGCATGCAAATTTTGTGCCCTAGGTTTGACAGCTGCCCAATTCTTCAGGTCGACAGAAGGTTTGAGCTGCATTACAAGGAAAATATGATCTTTTTTAGTGAACTAAACGACGAGTTTACAATGATATGGAGACTGCTTGACGGTGGGCATGAGGCATATTTTGGGTGTGTGAGACAGGTTTGCAAGCGGCTTGTGCACTAGGGATCCTAGAGGTAAAGCCTATTGGCTAATAAATTTGGGATCAAACCTAGATCATTATAATACAAAAATATCTAAACCCATAACTGGATATTGAAACCTAGGGTTTCCTATGAATATCTTTCTTCTACTAGCTCTGTAACTACTTCTCTCTTTTGTTGAAAAATGTTATCCTCCTCCTCTCTCTCTTTCTGGTCGAAACTTATATATCTTTTTGCATCATTAAGAAACCTTGGGAGAAAGAGCCATGAGTGTGAGATACTGTACTCGGGCTCCCATGTCTGCTCACACCATCTTCACATATTCACACATGTTGAAGCCATGCCATATCATTGATGAGCACACAAATGAGAAAGAAAATCCCCACCAAACCTACAACAAATCTTTTCCAAAGATCAATTTATGACAAAAAAGGTGTCCTCAAGCCACAAGAAGCATAGGTGCCATTTTTCCTTACTTGCATCATTGAAAAATGCATTAAACATCACTTGTGTAGCCTTAAAGATCAAATATAGTAGTTGAGAGGGTAGTTGCAATATTAATGGCATTTACGACTAAAAACACATCAATCAGAAGCATTACTAAAGTTTTGGGCTTGATACAATACTTAGTTCAATCATTAAAATATTCACACACCCACAAAAACATCTTCGTCAGACATCTGACATCGACTTGCAAAAGATTACTTGTCGAGAGGTCAGAGATAAGAACACCACAATCCCCAAGATATGAAGAGAAACCCCATTAAGCATTGGGCTCCATGTCTACCACTTGCTAGAAGAATGGGAAGATAGAAGGGAAAGTGGAAAGATTCAAAGGAGTATGAAAGGGAAGAAAGTGTGGGGAGTTGGGAGGTAGGAGGAGGACTTACATCTTACCACAAAATGCGATAAAGGGTAAGACAAAAGTTTGACCTTCGAAAGGCTGAAAACTCATAATGTTGGGACTGGGGGTTGAGAGTTCATCTTATCATAGAGATAAGATAGAAGGTATGAAAGAGACCTGATCTCTAAAAGCTAAAGGAAAAGCATTAGGTATTGGGGATTAGGGATTGGGAATAAGGCTTACACCTTATAACGAAAAGATGACAAGAGGTAAGGAGGAAATACAATCCCTGAAGTCTAGGATCGAGGGGAAGAGCTAAGGTTTAGGAAAGGAAGATGACAAAGGATAAGGGTTAAGGCCGATGGCAAAAACTCAAAAATTTAAGGAAATCGATGGAAAGAAGGGGAAAGGAGGAAGAAGATTGGGAGCGATAGAGTATGCAAACACTTGAAATACCAAAAAGCTCAACACTTAAGCCAATTTTGGACTTTTGAAAATGCGCCTTTTGACTACATCTTGGCAAAGGTTATATGCAACTAACAAAGAAATTTACATGATACACCATTGAGATTTATTAGATCGATTATAATTGATAAGTATCACAAGGGGATAACACAAAGCACTGTTATAGGTGTTAATAGAGTCATTCAAAGAGAATCTTATTTTGGAGTGGATTCCTTCTGTTATACTTTATGAGGAAAACAAGTGGCTCAATTGACCCATTTCTTTGGTGGAGCTCGAAGAAATAACCTTCAAGATGAAGAAAGGTAAGGCCCCTGGTCTTGATGGTTTCCCAATAGATATTTTTTAGGAGTTTTCGAAGATTATCAAATTGAATCTTTTGGAGGTAGTTTAAGAACCACATAATACTTAGTTCAATCATTAAAATGTTTACACACCCATGAAATATCTTTGTCAAATATTGGGCATCGAGTCTGCAAAATATTGCTTATCGAGAGATTAGAGAAAAGAACGCCATGATCCCCAATATTTCAAGAGAAACCTCATAGGGCATCGGGCTTTGGGTCTACTGCTTGCTAAAAGAATACGAAGATGAATGAGAAAGTGGAAATATTTAAAGGAGTGTGAAAGGGAAGAAAGTGTCAAGAGTCGGGAGGCAAGAGGACGACTTACATCTTACCACGAAATGTGATAAAGAGTAAGATGAAATTTTAACCTTTGAAAGGTTGAAAACTCACAACATCGAGACCAGGGATCAGGAGCTCATCTTATTGCAGAGATAAGACAAAAGATATGCAAGAGACTTGATCTCCAAAAGCTAAAGGAAAAGGATTGGGGATCAGGGGTTGGGAATAAGGCTTACACCTTATAATGAAATGATGAAAAGAGGTAAGGAGGAAGGTCGATCCCTAAAGTCTAGGATCGAGGGGAAGAGATAAGGTTTAGGAAAGGAAGGCAACAAAGGATAAGGGTTAATGAGGATGGTCGAAACTCGAAAATTTAAGGAAAGCAATGGAAAGAAGGGGAAAGGACGAAGAAGATTGGGAGTGATAGAGAAGGTATGAAAGTATGCAAACACTCGAAAGTTTGAAAGACCAAAAAGATCAACACTTAGCCAATTTTGGACTTTTACAAATGGGCCTTTTGACTATAGCTTGGAAAAGGTTAGATGCAACTAACAAAGGGAATTGCATGATACACCGTTGAGATTTCTTAGATCGATTATAATTGGTAGGTATCACAAGTAGATAACACAAAGCATTGTAAATTTATTAAATTTATAGATGCCAATAGAGTAATTGGAAGAGAATCTTATTTTGGAGTGTATTCCTTTTGTTGTGTCTTACGAGGAAAACAAGTGGATCAATTGACTTGTTTATTTGGTGAAGCTTGAGGAAATAGTCTTCAAGATGAAGAAAGGTAAGGCCCCTAGTCTTGATGGTTTCCCAATATAATTTTTTCAGGAGTTTTGGGAGATTATCAAATTTGATCTTTTGGAGGTAGTTCAAGAATCACATAAGTAGTAAAAAAATGTTGAAAGCTATAAATTATAAGTTTATAGTTCTTATTCCCAAGAGGGAAGGAGCTAATTCTTTGGATCCCTTTAGGCCAATTGCAAAGAGACTGAAACCTTGGCTAATCAAAGTTATTTCAAAAGAGCATGGGGGTTTGTGATAGGAAGGCACATCCAAGATGGTGCAGTTATTGTGGTTGAGGCTATTTGCTCCATGATAGTATCCAAGGAGAAGACCGTGTTCATCAAACTAGACATGGCCAAAGCTTATGACTGAGTGAAATAGTATTTTCTTCATAAATTTCTCAGTTTTTTTGGGCTTGAGGAGGGCTAGATCAATTGGGTGATGAATTTTGTTATGTTGATATTGTACTCTATGTTGATTGATGGTGTGCCTTCCTCTCTATTTGGTGCTTCTCATGGTTTTCGGCTGGGTGACCCCATGTCACCTTATTTATTTATTATTATGGTTGAAGGTTTGGGAAAGCTCCTAAATTCCCATCTAGGACATGGGATTATTCAAGGGTGGAGTTGGGTGAAGGATTGCCTCCTTAGTCTCAATTACAGTTTGTGGATGACAATGTACTCTTGGGTTTATCCAGGATCAGGGAAGCGAGTAATTTCACATGGGCCTTGGATATTTATCTTGTTGATTTTGGACAAAAGATCCACAAAGAGAAGTCATCTATCTTCTTCTTTAATACTCTTCCTTTTATCTAGTCAAGAACTACACATATTGTTATATTTTAGATTAGGACTATTCCTTTTATGTATTTTAGAGTTCCCCTCTCTGTTGGCCCTTTACCAAGAGGTGCCTGGTAGAATGTTATGGATAAGCTCGGTGGTTATGTTAATTGTTGGACCTTCAGGTGGTTGTCTTTTGTAGGGAGGATACTATTATTAAAATTTGTATTTCAAACGCTTCCTATTTATAGGTGCATGGTGTAGGTTGCTCCAACAAGTTTCATCAAAGAACTAAATTCTATCATTGGATAGTTCTTATGGGAAAGAAACTTTGAATCTAAGAAGTGGAGTCTATCTGTAGGCCAATATAGAAGGGTGGCTTGGGTTTGCGGTAGATTGACATTATTGGTCAGACTTTGGTTTCTAAGCTTTACTTGAGGTGGTACACTAATCAAGACCAAGCTTTGGCCAAGATCCTTTCTTCTAAATATTTTAGGGGGGTGATAGAAGAAGATGTTCCTAGGTTTTCCCTAATGGGTAAGGGGTCTATGATTTGGGATACTCTTAAAAGAGGGGCTAACCTAATCAAGCAGGTCTTGTTCTGGATTTGTAATATGGGTTATGATGCTCTCTTTTGGTTTGATTCTTGGGATGGTCACTCCCACTCATGACCATGTATCCTCATTTTTAAAATATTTGTCTTTGCTTCCAAGGGGATAGGTGGATTAAGGTGCATGACTTTAAAGAGGTAAAGAGATTGGGTCATGTAGAGGTGTTTAAGTGGAAAGAGTGTCAATTGTGTCCCCCAAAGGGTTTTGAGGAAGATCATGTTGAGTTTTCTAAGATTCTTGTAGGAAGAGCTTATAACTCTTTGTAAAGGAATGATGTCTTGGTATGGGGCTTGGATCCTAGGGGGTGTACTCAGTGGTTGTTGGGTACCATGAGTAAGATAGGACGAAATATGGGGGGGATGAAGTCCCTTGGTGGAAGTATGTATGGAACAAGTTTGCTTGGCTTAAATGCAACTTTTTCCTTTGGTTGGTTTCCTATAACATGTGTCTCACCTGAGATAATCTTCAAAAGAGAGACTTTCGGGGACCATCTAGTTGTGTTCTATGTGGCAGTTGTGAGGAATCTTCTTCACTTTTGATCTTTCAATGTGATTTCCCTAGGGTTATTTGGCACCTTTGGTGGGGGGTTTGGAGATAGTATTGTATGCATTCTTTATCCCTTATTGATTTTCAAAGGACTTTGGAGAGGCCACTTGCTAAGACTTTTGGTCTCCAAGTGGCTTGGGATATTGGGGGCCTTCATGCATTCTCTATCAAATTTGGTTGAAGCTGAACCATAGGATTTTCCAGGATAGGAGGTTAGAGGCTTTCCATGTTTAGTAGAGGATTATTGGTATGCTTCAAGAGACTATCACAACTAAGTATGAGGTGGGGACCCTCTAGATGATAGGGAGGATGGCTTGCTCTAGAGGGAGTTGGTATTTTTATTGGGATCTTGATGTTTAACATTGATGGGTGCTTTAGGGGTAATGCCAGGTTTGCTGGGCTTGGGGGAGTGGGAGAGAGATAGTTTTGGGGCTGTCATTTTCTTCTTCTCCATTTTCTAGGGGCACCGAACTAATAATCTTATGGATGCTCTTGTTGTTTTTATTATTCTGGAGAAGGTATGTGCCTTTGGTTGGCGCAAGATCATTTGTGAATTAGACTCTCAGATCTTGATTGATTTGTTGAATAAGCATGTTTTGGATAGGGTGCATTGGCAGCTAGCTTCGATTGTTCAACAAATTCATCAATTATGCACTTCTTTGGATTTGGTGTCTTTTGTTCATATCCCAGGAGAGAGTGGAACAATGTAGTAGCTTGCCTATCAAAATGGGCTTTTGAGTATAGGGGCAATTGGAAGGTTGATGATTGGGAGAAACTTCCTAGGGATTGTCTCCAAAATTTTAAGATGATGATTCAAGAGGATATATATGGTTCATGAGCAGATTTTGTCGAGCCTTTGTTGGTGGGGACTTGATGCTCTTAAGTTCTTTTTGGCAGGGTGTGCCTTGTGGCCCCTGATGGTTGTATTTTGGTTCCTTGATTGTATTGTTATTTTCTTGGATTGAATAAATTTTTACCCCTTTCTTTTTAAACAAATTATTTAAATCACATATTCTTAGTTATTATATGAAGGTCTAAAAGAAATAACATATAATAATAATATATCTCACACCTTCTTCTTATCCCACGAGCTTCAAAGTATACTACTACGATAGATTGTGGGAAGTAAAGTTTAAATAAAAGTAGATTGTTAACTAGTGAATAAATAATATAATTTAGAATAATTATATAAATTTAATATATTAGAATAAATAATATATTATTGAATACTAATTAATAATTAATATTTTTTTTGCTAGTTAAATCACCACTAAGGGGCAACACCTTGTATTGCTTCAAAAAAGAGACTACATGAGTTTCTGTGATAAAAAAACTTCCTTTTTGGCCTTCTTTGAAAAAATGGCCATCACTACACTACCCTTTCCAAACTAGTATGGTTGTATATTCACATTTTCCTTTACAAAATGGCTTGGATTGAGACACAGGCATTACCAGCTACTCCGGGACTGACTACTAGTTTCTGTATACTAGATCCTTCTGCTAAACCTATTACAATTTTAACTTATAGAATAACTGAGACTAGACCAAACCAGGCTTGTTCATTCTTCATCATCATCTGACTCCATTCGCTTCATGTAGGCAATGTAGTTTGCAATTACTGGACAGTCCACTCTGCAATTCTGGTGGGTGGGGCCTTTTGCCTTTTCCTCAGGGTCTCTGGGGTTGTTCTTGCGCCATTCCTCACCAGTACCAAAGTCCCAGTCATCGTCATCCCCAACCACAATCTCCTATGCAAGCCCTTCATACTCCACATACCTCATTGCCTAGCCTCATGGACAGTTAGAAACTAGTTTGGCCACTTTGAGCAAGAAGAAAATGCTCTGCTCACGTTCGCTCCATAGCATCTCAAAACCCTCTGGGTCAATGGTCCGAACCAGAGGGAATTTCATCACTTCCCTTCCGCACAAACACATCATGTAATAATTTTGCAGCATTGGAATTTGCTTGTTTTCGTCCACGTTATCTAGGGTTGTGCCAATGTCTCCCAACCACGCATGGAGGAACACCATTTATGTCAGCTTCTTCCCCACATCCTTTGAAACACCCATGTGCAGGAGGATAGCTAGGAACATGGTTGGTATTTTTGCATTTGACCTACATTTGTGATACGCCCTCAAGAATTCCAGGCCCACCACTTTTTTAATTGCTCAGAGGACCAGTGGGTGCAAGGAGGCCATTAATCCCTGCAACCTTTTATCTAACACTTCCCCTGTGAAAGATTGTTGTTGCTTCATTGTGTTCAAAAATAGCAGGGTCTCCATTGGGAACACTTTCACCAACCACAATACCTCTCTAAAACTTCTAGCAAAAGCCAATTTTTCCACTCACTATCGCTCTCTAATTTTGGGCTTGCACTATTTGCATTTGTATAAAACGTCACAAGCCTAGGAATTTTAATGTTGATGGCCTTACTTCCTCATAATTAGCTTTTCTGAGATTGTGCCCTTTGGTGCGTGTTTGCTTACCATCACCCTATTGGTTGTACGTAAGCAAAATTAATGCATGGTATTGTGTTATCCACCTGTCCTTTATTTTTCCTTGGGACTTGTCCATTTAGCTTGCGCTTTGCCTACTATTGATTATTCATGTCTTGTCAAACCAATTCGCCAATATTTCGTCCTTATTTCCATGTGTGTTTCTTTCACCGTCGGTTGATGAGTATTTTTTGATCTCTGCTTTGTCCTGGTCTCTGCTTATGTGGCCCTTTTGGATGACTTTTTCGCCAACTCATCCGCCTTGTCATTTCCTTCTCGATATATGTGGTTGATTTTGAAGGCCTCAAACTTGTTCGCCAACTCCTTGACACCCTGCAACAGATGATTGAGTTTCCAATTTGGGATGGTGCCTCTCCTGATGGCATTGATTGTGATCATCGAATCCCCTTCCAGGTGAACTTGTTTCACTCCCAATTCTAGACCCAACTGCAAGCCAACGGCCGCTGCTCTGAACTTTGCTTCATTTTTTGAACATATTCCTAGTGATATGGATTTTTCTACTAGAGTCTTTCCCTAAGTATCTCTTGCAATGCAATTGGCTTCGCGTGGCCCTAGGTTCCTGCGGGCGGCTCCATCAAAATTTATTTTGGTCCACCCTGATTCCGGTGTCTTCCATGATGTCTCTACTCTCTTTAGCTTTGTTGACTGTAGAGGGCCATTTCCATTTAGTAGTGGGGGCTTCAGACCAACAAATTTCTTAGTTATGCAATCATCCTAGTTTGTGAATATTTTTTGTTTACTTGCTTTGCACTGGGCATCCTCGTTGACCAGCTCTACTATAGATCTTTCAATTTTATCCCAAAGCCTGTCTTTATTCATTTCTTTCCCTTGGAAGATTCTCCTATTCTGCTCCTTCCAAATTTCCCATATCACAATGGATGGGGTAATTTGCCATATACCCCCAAAGATTGATTTGTTGCCACCTTGGAGCCACATTCTGAACTAGGATGCGAGTTTTGCTGGCATGGGGCATTGCGAATTTAGCTTATCTCTCACTTTTTTCCAATAATCATTTACATATGGACATGTAAGGAGAAGATGGTCTGATGATTCTTCACTTTCTTTGCATAATGAACATCTTCTTGGGCCTTGCACTCCAAAAGTGGCTAATCTATCTTCAGCGAGGATTCTTTTTTTGTATCACCAACCAAGCAAAGACTCCTACCTTGGGGAGGCATTTCTTCCCCCATATCAACTTGCATGGCCAGTCTTGTCGGGTCGTGGCCATCTCTTTAATCTTGTAACCAAATTTCACTTTATATGTGCCTGTAGACGACCACACCATCTAATTGTGTCCTTATCATTGGTTGGGACAAAATACCCATCTTTCAGGAGCTTTGCTAAGGCTTCTTTTTGTGCTTGGGGTGCATTGAGAGTCTGAAGATCATTCCATCTCTAGATGAAGGAGCCCTGGTTGTCAATTCTCCTGCCATAATTAGCCACCTTGCTCCCCCAAAGCCTTGTCGTCTCTTCTTTGATTTCTTCTAGTCTCGAAGTGTTGCTAATGGGTGGTTTCCCACACCATGAGTCATTCCAAAAGGATGCACTGTTTCCATCTCTAATCTCCCAAGTTACATGGTTTGATATTATATCCCTGCATTCCAAAATGAAATTCCAGATTGCTGACCCTCTTAGAGGGTTTATTGTGGTGAGAATTCTGGTTGGATCATACAAGTATATGTACTTTCTTCTCATGATTTTGACCCCCTTCTATTCACCTTTTGTGTGAAGGTCCTAGACTAATTTGGTCCCCATGGCTTGATTCATTAACGATAGCTGCTTGATCCCTACCCCACCAACTTCCTTGGATGTGCACACTTTTTCCTAGGCCAGAAGAGGGAATTTGTTTTGGTCCGCTGTTCCACTCGAAAATAATTTCCTAAAAATTTGAATCAAGGACTCTTCCATTGCTTTTAGTATCCTCAATCATGACATTAAATACACTAGGATAGTTTACAAGATCGATTTGACCATTAATAGTCTTCCTGTCGATGACAACCACTTGCCTTTCTAGGTTCCTAGTTTGTTCTTGTAGCTGTTTACTAGGTTCTCCCAATAACACTTCTTTTTTATACCTATAAACAGGGGCATTCCCAAGAAACGTCCTGGCAATATTGCCACTTTCAAATTCAGGATTTTGGTTAAGTCCTTTTGCAAGCTTGCTGGAGTATTGAGAAAGAAAACCTCTAACTTTCCCCAAATGAGATGCTTTTCCCTAATGCACTGCAGTAATCATATAGAAATCTTTTGATCACTCTTGCTTCCCTTTTGCTGGCTTCTCCCATTAAAACTATATCATCTACAAATTTAAGGTGTGTTGCGGGTTCCATGCCATTGGCCACATGAACTCCTAGCTATTTCCTTTCTTGCCTCAGTCTTTGTATCCCTCTCCCCAACACCTCTGCCATAATTATGAACAAAAATGGGGAGAGGGGGTCACCTTGTCTCAACCCTCTTGTGGAGGGGAAGAAGCCATGTGTAGACCCATTCACCAGTACCAAGAATTTAGCTGTGGAGATGCAAATTTTAACCTAATTGGTCCAATTCTCTCCAAATACGAACTTTCTCAACACCTCCAGAAGGAATTGTCTATCTACCATGTTGTAGGCTTTGATAATGTCTAATTTTAGTACCATGCAGGCATCCTTGTTCTTCCTGGCTAAGTGTATGGTTTCATGAGCAATGATTATTCCTTTCGCTATTGACCTTCCTGGAGCAAAGCCACTCTGTTCTTTTGATATGACCTCATTCAGAACATCCTTGAGTTTGTTTGCTATTATTTTTATGACTACTTTGTACACTATGTTGCATAGGGCAATTGGTCTAAAGTTGCTCATTGTCTGTGGGTCTTTTTTCTTGGGAATTAGAACCAGGAATGTGTGATTTACTGCTCCCAACATTGTCATTTTTCTTCTTGATTCCTCCATTGTCGCCCATAGATCTTTCCCAACTACATCCCAAAACTTTTGGAAGAATCCTACTGGGAAGCCATTTGGGCCTAGGGCCTTGTCTGGATTCATCTCAAAGAATGCTTCCCTAACTTCCTCCATGGAAATCTTTTGATATAGGCACCTGTTCTAATCTTCTTTTATAATTGAGGGTATTGAACTCAACAAATTGATCCTTGTAGCCCTATTTTCTTGGTTTGCCTTGTTTAGCATCTCTTCAAAGAATCTTACTGCCTCCTTATTCACCACCTCAATAGATTGTGCTGCCTCCTCGTTGGACTTCTTGATTTCTACAATCCTATTCCTACTTCGATTGGAGATTGTTGTTTTATGGAAGTACTTGGTGTTTCTATGTCCTTCTTTCAACCATGTTTCCCTTGACTTCTGGCACCAGTAGCATTCTTCTCTCTTCAAAATTTATGCCAGCTCTTCTTTCAGACACTTCTCATTCTCAAAATCCTCTGCATCCATTTCTTTCTCTATTATGTGTTCATTCAGGGACCTGATCTCTTGTTATAGCCTCTCTTTCTCCTGGAAAATATTCTTGAAGTGTGTCTTGTTCCATTCTTTGAGCTTGTTCTTGATATATCCTAGCTTCTTGTTTATCTCAAATAGATTCGATTTATCACCAAACCTAATCTCATTCCACCATCTCTCAATTAGCTCTAGTAGATGTTCATCTCTTAGCCACATGTTTTCAAATTTGAAAGGGCTTCCTTTTGGGTGGTCCTCTTGTCCAAAGGTCAATAAGACCAGAAAATAGTTTGACCTTGCAAAGGGTAGGATTTGGGCTTCCTAGGAGGCTGCTACTTCTCCCTAGTCTCCCCATAGCAAGAATCTGTCCAATCTTTCTGCCATGTTGGTGAAATCCTTCCTCCTGTTTGACCATGTAAATGTTCTATTTTTGGTCTGCAAATCCTTTAGCAGATTTCTATCTATAAATTCCTAGAAATCTCTCTAAATGGTTGTTATTCTTCCCAAGCCTCCTTGTTTCTCCTCATTGTTTAAGGTTGCATTAAAATCTCTTGCAACTATTCCTTTCTCATCTCTCCTTTCTTCTAACTCCCTTGAAATTCTTTTCCACAATTATCTTTTTGCTCCTATGGCTATTGGCCCATATACATTGATGTTGAAGAAGCTTTCATGCTTCTTTAGATCTTTGAACTTTATCAACTTCCAATTGTCTTCTTCTTTTTCCATTTCCCCATTTACTATTAGAGGGTTCCATAGAACTCCCAGACCACTAGATGCTTCTGTAGCTTCTTTGAATTGGCTTTTCCACTGTCTCCAATTGCTCAATCTCCTCTTTCCTTCCTCCCTACTCCATTTTGATTCTTGGATTAGCACTATGTCCACTTTTGATTGGTCAATTTTGTGCTTGACCATGCACCATTTGTTAGGGGCATTAATGCCCCTAACATTCCACGTTATGATCCTCATTCTGCCCTAGGAAGGAGGCTATCCTTCCCAACAACCAATTTTTTCTGTCCAAAGGCATTGCCTATAATCATCAGCTTGGCTTTGTTTGTTTTCTTGCCCCTTTTGGATTTCTTCTTTATGTTTGGTACATTTATCTTTGATTTTGACTGCTCAAGCTGCCTCTCCTCAAGCAGTTCTCCTTCCTTTGCTTCCTCCCAGGGTTCACCTTCTCCATCTGAGAATTGATCACTCTCCTCTTCCTCAGACTGTACGAAGTCATCTTCTTCCTCTTGTAGATCTTCTTCATTGTTTGCTTTGGTGTTCTGCTTGTCCATTCGAGATCCCTCTCCTACTTCCAGGGGTTTCAATTTTTCCCTTTCTACTTCCTTAGTTAATTCCCACAGTTGGGCATTGATGTCCTTTTGAAGTTCCTGTGCATCATCTAGAAGAACATTGCGAGCTTTTTCTGCCTGAAAGTTTCCCAACCCCTGCTTTTCCTTTATTGGAAGGGAGGCATTGTTACATTCCTGAGATACTCCTCTAGATTTCATTTGCTCGGGACCAGTTCTACCATCCTTAGATGTATCTTTTGTAGTCTTGGTTGCCACTCCCTGAGATATTCCATCCCCTGGTTGTTCCCGATCTTTATCATTTGCTTTAGTCTCCTTTCCCCTGTTTGAAGTGCCTTCTAGGGATGATTCTCTGAAGAGGCATTTTTTGGGTTCTAATCCTTCCCATACCTCTATCTCCTATTGCCAATTTCCATACTTTCTCAGAATTTCTATGTTATTGTATATTCCAACCCCCTCATCTATTTCTACTAGTATGCAATCTTTAGCCCCATCTTTTCCATTTATGAAGTCCTCATCAACCCCTATACATACTCCTAGGGCATCACCTAATCTCACCATAGCCTCCACATTCCAGAATTCTAAGGGCAGATCCACTAGTTTGATCCAGGTAGGGATTTGGTTTATTTTGTAGTTCAAGGGATCGAAACTTGATCTCCAATCTAGGCAGTGAAAACTATGACCATTCAAAAACAAAGGTTTCCCTCCTACAATTCCACCTTTAATTGTTGATCTATACATTCTATGAGAAAGAAAGAGTTTGGTAGCTAGTAGATGCTTACCCGATCTTTGTATTTGTTTCTCTACCATGCTTTAATCTCCTCCCTAGGGCAAAATTAATAATTAATATTAAATACAATATTAGATAAATGTTTATGATAATATTTTATATTGAATAATATTAATTATTAATTAATATTATTTAATAGTTATTAAATAATATTTAAATATACTAAATATTGTTTAAATAATATATTATATATTAATGATAATTATTAAATATAAAATATAATATGGGGGTGACCCTTTGGTGAAATGGTGGGGCTTCTTGCCTGTAGTGTCAACAACCAAGGTTCAAACCTCACGGGGTCAATCTCTACCGTGTCAAAAAATTGAGATTGGGGGAGACCCTATGGTGAAATGGTGGGGCTTCTTGCCTATAGTGCCAACAACCAAGGTTCAACCACACGGGACCACTCTCTACCATGTCAACAATTGAGATTGCTTACCCAAATTTTTTTAAAAAAGAAAGTCGACCAGTTTGGGGGAAAATGTTTGCTCCGAAAACTCTAAAAACTCCTGTGTCTACTCAGACTACTAGCGTGCCTCATTCTACGAATGGCCTTGGCGAAGGTGCTTCAAGGAGGCAATGCTGGCAAAAGTGTTAGCCGTTTTTGGCTCTTTCCTAGATGCGACCATGCGTAAATAGGGGTGTGACAGGGAAGGAATTCTTCTGCGAAACCCTAAGTCTCCATTGGCGGAAAGGCTGAGTTCAAAAGATGGTAGTGTTGGTTTTTTCAAGCATGCAATGGCTGGTGCATTGGATTCACGCCATGATGATGGTAGTTGCGGGCGGAAAAGCTTCGTTGATGCCCTTGCCGCCCGCCATTCTCCACATAAGGGTCCTCATGGGCCGAGTTTCTCCGTGGGCGTGCAGTCCACTGGCACATCCCCTAACAAGCGAGAATCAGAACATCTTAGGCTCCATGGTGGGGCCTCCTTGCGCCCTCCATTTGCCGTGCAACAATCTTCTGCCCCTGAGATCAATTTAGAAAGCCTTGTTTGTGACAAAGAAGACTACTTGCAAGATCACGCATTGATCTGCAGATTTACTAAGGTCTGGCCTAAATTATGTGACCTCCATTCTTGGATTGAAGGAAACTGGAAGGAATACCTAGAAGACGAAATCAACATTTACCCGTGTGCAAAAGGGTTTTTTATCCTAGAATTTGAATTTGTGGATGATAAGGAAATGGTGCTAAAAACGGGCCCCTGGTTCTTTCAAGGGGATTTTCTGAACATGAAACCTTGGTCCCCTTCATTTGATCCATGCATAGAGTCTTTTTCATATGCATTTTTATGGGTCTGTTTACCTTACCTTCTGTTATAGTTTTGGGAAATTGACTGTCTGAAAGCGATTGGCAACAACTTGGGGAAATACCATGGTCTCTCAGATGAAACAGTTAACTATGAAAATTCAAATTTTGCTAGCTTATATGTAGAAATGGATGTTTCAAATGGCCTCCCAACAGAAATCTTTCTCAAAGTTGGAAAAACAAGGTGGCGCCAATCGATAGATTATGAAAAGATTGCATTCAAATGTTGAATTTGCTTTGCTACAGAACATGCTACTACACAGTGCAGTAAAAAATGTTTTGGGGAGAATACCAGTGCTGCCCCAAACAACAACCCCTCATGGTGGGTTGGGGCTGAATCTAGACATTATGTTGTTTCACCTTTTGTAAAGAATGCTAGTGCCTCCACTCCCTCATTGTAGGAAACTACTCCGGCTCTGGTCCCTTCCCACTCGGCTATGGAAGAATGCAATGTTCAGGTGACTGCCCCTGATTCAAAACAAGACATTGCTTGCAATTATTTTCCCTCTTTGGTGGTCTCTAACTCTGTCTCTTCTTCACCTTCGATGGCTACTACCGCGGATTGTAACCTTGACTCTTCCTTGCTGGAAGTTTCATGCTTGGGCCAACATCCTTCATCGGTTGACCATCAGGCTTGGACGAAGGTGAATAAAAAGAAAACTCCACCTTCAAAACAAAAACATCCAATGTCACTAAGATCCTCAAAGAAAGAAGGAATTCTGGAGGTATAATTTGTGGTCACACCCATTTTTGGGTTGTCCAATATCACTAAGATTCTAAAAGAAGAAGAAGAAGGAATTCTAAAGGTATAATTTGTGGTCACACCAATTTTCAGGTTGTTGCATGCTCTACTAGATAAAATTATATTTGTGTTGGTGCACCCTTGGTGGTTAGGGCATGCATTTTTTTGATCGTATTTTTTGGGAGCTATCCCCCTTGACAATGTTAGAAAACCAAGATTTGATTGCAAACCAAAATAGACCTTCCACAGAAGAGGAAAACAAAAAAGCAGAAGCTTTGCATAAAAACATGCAATTTGATATATTCAAAAAGACAATTAATTACAAGAGATAATTTGCTTTATAAAAGCAAAGATGCAACAATCTAATCTTATCTTGAGCAACAAGATAGCTCGATAAGATAAAGATAAGATCCTATAACTTAGGAATTAAATAAATCCTAAGTAAACTTATGCTAAGTGTAATTAATAATTAATTACACCAACACCCCCCATAAGTGCAACTTAGGGAGAAGCAAATTATTATGCAAATATGAGTCCCAACAACAAGGCCTGATCAAGTACTCATGTACAAATGCAAAGAGAGAGAAACCCCCCTCAGTGAGATGAACTGCTGCGAAGAAACACTGGAAGACCTCTGATGAAGCAACACTGGAACCCCAAATTTGGCAAGTAAGGAAAGATAGTTCTGTTTGCAAAATACCAATCGGAATCACAAATGCAACAGCATACCCGATGCCAAGGAACACTAGAAACTCACATACTGGATCAACTCTGGAATCTATAAGCAACAGTAGATGAAGGATGAAAGGACCCATAGTGATGACAAATCTGGAAGTTGTGTCTCGAAGCCAATGCCAAACTGAAACTAAGACTGCCCATAAGACGAGTACCATCAAGATTCTGGAACATTCACCATAAAAACATGGCCTTCAAATAAGAAAGATCTGAACCAATGCGGATCAAGAACTGTAAAATCCCAAGGTGAAATGTGAACCAAAGCAAACCAACAATGTGTCCAGTGAAGCAAGAAAGAAGCTAGAAGGAGACAATAGAAACCAGACAAACTCATGCGAGTTGTCACCAAAATGAAAGATGGATGCAAGAAACCCCCTTAATGGAACTTTATATTAGTTCTTTATTACAATACCCAATGATTGCATAAGGAGATAATGCAAAATTACAGAAACATGAGTGAAAATGCAAACCTAGAGCACGAAACAAAAATGAACGCATGCAAAAAATAAGTTATAACATTTTTTGGAAATGACCTCAGATCTGTATAGAGGCCGAAACCAGCATTCCAACATCGCAAAAATTACGAAAATCGGATAAGCGAGTCAAAAGATACGTCTCTCGGGGTGAAAAAGGAAACATCTGAATTTTGAGGCCGAAAAAGATATCAAAAAAGAAAAACCAGAAAATCAGACCTACACCATTGCGTAGAGCTCGGAAACAACTTTCTGGCGATATCTCGTTTGCAAAAAAACGACGCCGTATGTGAAAGTTACGCCCGATTTGGTGGAACTGGTCCAAAACTGCCCAATATGGCTCCCTGTAGCCCTTAGGGGCTAAAAAATTTGGCCCCTGGTCGCATGCAGGACCAGGGGCTGGCGGCTGGCTCCTTCGGCGTAGCCCCCGGTCACTCACGTGACTGGGGTTGGGGGTTGGAAGCTCGGCGGGGGCTGAAGGCGACGAGCGGCGGGCTGGTGGCGAATAAGGGCGGCGGTGGGCCGGTGGTGGCCGCCCGGTGGCCACCAGGTGGCGGGACCAATTTGCTCTGGCCGCGCACATCTTCAACAATTTTTTTTGATTTTTTTAATAGTTTTTTGATTTTTTTGATATTTGTGCCTCAAAAACTGTGCTTGGGGCCCGTATGGTGCTTGGGCAAAAAAAAAACTTCTTTGGTTGACAGTGTCCAAATTAGACAAATTTTATATCAAAATAGGGGTTTTTGGGCGCTGTGAATCCAACGGCGAGGTCCGTTTAGGCCCAAAGTGCTTGAAAATTAGGCGACCCCAAAATCTATCAGAAAAATCACAAAGCTGAAACCCTCGCAGATCTGGCAAACGGTGATGAAAATGAATAAAATAAAAGTCATTTCTGACTTTTTCTAGCACTCTGAATCCAACGGAAAACCCCGATCTGATCCAAGACGTTGCATAATGATGCTCAAGGATTGAAACCCTCGAGGGACCTCAAACGAGCTCTACATTGTATTCCTTCGAAAATGCTGAGAAGGGGTTGCGAATCGAGACTCTGATACCATGTTAGAAAACCAAGATCTGATTGCAAACCAAAATAGACCTTCCACAGAAAAGGAAAACGAAAAAGCAGAAGCTTTGCATAAAAACATGCAATTTGATATATTCAAAAAGATAATTAATTACAAGAGATAATTTGCTTTATAAAAGCAAAGATGCAACAACCTAATCTTATTTTGAGCAACAAGATAGCTCGATAAGATAAAGATAAGATCCTATAACTTAAGAATTAAATAAATCCTAAGTAAACTTATGCTAAGTGTAATTAATAATTAATTACACTAATAGACAACACTTACCTATAAAATAAAATAAAAATATAAAATATAATATATTTAGTATTAATGTTAAATATATTATATAGCATTATATAATCATAATTATATAATAAAAATCAATTATTAATTATTATTAATAGTGAATATAGTATATATCATTATATAAATATATTATAAAATAATCAATAATAATACTATTTCATTTCGTAAGAAAATAAGATATGGTTAAATAGGAAAATGTGTGATATGTATGCATGGAGTCTAACAAGTAACTTAGATCACCTCTTTTTATATTATAGTATTTATATTATATAATTTTTTTCATCTTGTTTAATTCTCCTTTTCCATTCTTTTCCAGCGCAAAGTGTGGACACAATTCTTTTCCTTATCCTATTTTAATCTTTTTCAAGGATTTGGTTGATATCTATTATATAATAGTGATAACAATTATATAATAAAAATTAACTATAATTAATAGAGAATACAATATCTACCGTTATATAAATATATTATAAAATAATTATTAATATATTATATTATTATTAATGATAATATATTATTATTTAAATAATATAAAATAACCGTTAATTATATTATATAATATTAAATATAGTTTGAAAATATTAATTATTAATCAATATTCTTTAATAATTATTAACTAATAGTTTAAATGTATTATAGTAATTATACAATAATAATTATTAATTATTAATTATTATTAAGAGTAAATTCAATATATACTAGCTTATCTATCTTAATATTAATCTATATAATATACACCAAGAGATTGAGTTTTCCTTTTTAAGTGTATTTTTGGCCTAAGGGTTAGGGTTCTATGATAAAGCTTGGGATTATGAATAAGATTAGGCTCTATTTTAGGTTAGGGTTAGGGTTCAATTACTATTTAATTACACCTATGTTTCAATCAGGGTTATGGTTCAATTATTGTTACGGTCTTGGTTAGGGTTTTGATAAAGCTTGAGGTTAGGGTTACATTTATAGTACAATGAGGGTTAGAGTTAGTATTAGGTTTCAATTAGAGTTATGGTTAGTATTAGGATTAGGTAACAATTAGGGTTAGGGTTATGGTTAAGGTTATGATTAGGATCAAGGTTAGAGTTAAGGTTGGGGTTACAGTTAGGGTTACGTTTATGGTTTGAGTTATGTTTAGTGTTAGTGTCAGGGTTATGATTATGGTTTAGAGTTTAGTGTTTGGGTTAGGGTTAGGGTTTAGGGTTTGGGTTTTGCTTTAGAAACATAATTATAGATTTTTCTAAATAGATAATAAAATATAAATGAATATTTGGTGTTTTTTGATTTTTATTTTTGGTTATTAGATTCTTATCTTTCATTTTAATTTTTTGATTAGAGTTGGAGTAGTATTGGGATGGGTGACCTCCCGAAAAGGTCCAATGTTTCACCTTTGTGAGCATCACCTAGATGCAATGAATGCTAAGTGGACCATTCATCATCATGAGAGATGGGTTCTTGTGGACCACTACTTATGAAACATGGGTCAATGAGTTTGACCCAAAAAACTACACGGTTGAATTCTGATAGCAATATCATAATTTGACACATTGTGAAAAATACCTCCTACTTATCAATTGATGAGCTAAAGGGGCTCTATAATGAATGGTTCATAAGGCACAACACTTGCTGAAAGTTTTACAAATGGGGTTGCAAGCTAAGTGAGCTTAACCTTCAGGAAAAACTCCGTGGTTAAGTACACTTGAGTTGGAGTAGTACTAGGATGGGTGACCTCTCGAGAAAGCCCAATGTTTCACCTTTGTGAGCATCACTTAGATGCATTGAGTGCTAAGTGGACCATTCATCATCATGAGAGATGTGTTCTTCTGAACCACTACTCATGAAACATGGGTCAATGAGTTTGATTCAAAAAACTACACAGTTGAATCTTGATAGCAATATCATAATTTGACATGCTGTAGAAAATACCTCTTATTTATCAATTGATGAGCTAAAGGGGCTCTATAATGAATGGTTCATAAGGCACAACACTTGTTGAAGGTTTTGTAATGGGGTTGCAAGCTAAGTGGGCTTAACGTTTGGGAAAAACTCCATGGTTAAGCACGTTTGAGTTGGAGTAGTATTGGAATGGGTGACCTCTCAAGAAGGCCCACTGCTTCACCTCACCTAGATGAAATGAGTGCTAAGTGGACTATTCATCATCACGAGAGATGGGTTCTTGTGATCCACTACTCATGAAACATAGGTCAATGAGTTTGACTCAAAAAACTATATGATTGAATCCTGAAAACAATATCACGATTTAACACACTGTGAAAAATACCTTTAGAAATCACCCATTCAAATATTAATAGGACCCAAACGCACTTAAGAATGAGTTTTCTCAAATTCACTCGCTTAACTTAGCCCTAGAGGCTTAAATCGCAAGATAATTAAGAATCAATCTCCGCATGCACGTGGAACCTTTTTTTATTATGTTATAACCTTAACATTTTCTATTAGACGTTGTCTCCTTTTTAAAACGATTATGAAATGCACATCGATTCTGTACAGGCGATAGTTTCGCCATTTCTGTGAGGTAATCAAACTCGCGACCTCACTGCGACGAAGAGGATTTTACGGGCACAAGAAGGCAATTTCACGATCGAGGGATTCGGACTGGTTACTTCGGTCTCACGAAGAGGCCCCTAAAACCCAAGTAAATAATCAAACGCGTACTCAATTCTAAACATCTAACAGATTTGTCTGTCATAGCGGTGGAAAATGCTTGAGCTGCTCCTTATTTATAATTAGGGTTTTTGAAACAGCAAAACAGGGGGCTGCAATGTCCCAGAATGGGAAATTGACGCCTCAGTTGGACAAGCAGGCCACCAATATGCTTAACCTCACCGTTCTTCAGCGGATTGATCCTAATGTCGAACAGATCCTCACCACCGCTGCACACGTCACATTTTACAAGATGGACGTCGAAACCACCACATGGGTAGGCGTGTTTTAGAGTTTTCCCTCATCCATCTGTAACAATTGCTCAACATAGACATTGTAGATGGGCTAGAAATTTGTAAGAAAAGCGTTTAGGTTGTTTATAAGTGTTGTAAGCAATCTTGCTTTAAACCCTCGAAAAATCAAGGGTTTAAATCATTCTTAGGCATATTAAGCAATTTTTGCAAAATGTTGTGTAGTATGATTGTGATTTTCTGTAAACTCACGTTTTCTTTTTCTTTTCAAAACTGTAGAGCCGCAAAGATGTCGAGGGTTCGCTCTTCGTCGTCAAAAGGTAGCCTAGTTTTGTTCTTTTCTTTGGGTCTCCGCTTCTGGTGCTGTAAAGGATGGAAAACATGTATCAATTCTATATTTTGAAGGAAGAAATTTTTACTGTTGAAGAAAATTGTGTTTACATGACAAACTTGAGAAAATCATTTTGCTCCACTTTTCGGGGATTTTTTTCAAATTGGTATATTTTAAGCAGCAGTTTAAAAAGTAGGGAGAAGCAGCCCATTAAATTTTTCAATAAAGCCCATTTTAAGCAGCAGTTAAACAGTAGGGAGAAGTAGCCCACAATTTCTTCAAGAAAGCTCCAAGGTACTATTAATTGATGTTGTATTCTATATTTTTGTCCTTGTTTTGGTGTTTTAGAAATTGTAAGAACTGGGAGGCATTCATAAATTAGAAAATTGTAAAATATAGCTCGCTGTGTTTTCCAGTGAAGTCCTAAGACGGTTGTCTCTGATTGCTTGGGACAGGTGGGTTTTGGTTGCTATGACATTCCTTCATTTCTGGTGATTCCTCCTCACTATGCTTTTTGGTTTATTGTTTTTGTTTAACAGGAAGACGCAACCGAGGTTTCAGTTCATTGTGATGAATAGGCGTAATACTGGTATGTGGTTTATCAAAAAAGTAGTCCCACTTAACTACAAATCTGACAATTTGATATGGAATTTTATTGAAATGCTTGCACTGTTTATGTCTATTACACTGGTTTGAGTCATTTGATAATTCTGTGCGTTTAACCTTATTTTTGGTTGGACAATTGCGTCTTATCAAATTTGGTGCAGATTACAAAATTTGCTACCCCTGCTCCACCAGACTAAGTTTAGAGTAGTCTGGTAAAAGTGTAGTCATTTGTAAATTAGGGTTACATAGGGATGTGTCTCCTACCCTCCCAAAGCCCTGCATCCTCAGGACATCCCCCTTCCCTGAGGTCTTTGGTGGCACAACTTCGAGAGGTCTTTGGAGCTTTAACTAACCAACCCACCCATTTGCAACTTGCAATTATCACACTCAGTTTGCATTTTGCACTTATTGCTGTTTACAGTTGTTTATTTATTTTTATCTTTAACCTTATTGCTATACCTATTTTTGGACATTTTATCATTTGGCAGCCTTCAGTGAACTTTAATTTTTTATTGCTGGTATACTTGAATCAATGAACTTCAAACACTGAAACTCGAATGTAATTTCCCCTTTTTGAATAGGATTTAATAATAAATAATAATAAAATTAAAAAAAAGTATAATTAAAATTTAATTAAGTTTAATGAATGGTCAAAAGGCATGAAATGAAGAGTTGTGACTCCCTCGAACATGAGATATAAAAGGGAGAAGAGTTCATTTGAAAAAATAAAAAAAGGAAAAAAGAAGGGAGCATATGAATCAAGGAGGGATTAATGGAAGAAGAAAGGAATGGGAAGAAAATAAGGAAGCGACTCTTTCAAATGGCAGAAATTATGAAGGGTTGTACTCTTTCAAAGGGTGGTAATTGTGGAAGGTTGTGACTCTTGCAAAGGGCAGACATGATGAAGAGATGTGACTTCTCCCTTACATTAGAAGATATAAAGGGGAGAGGTTTCATTTGAGGAGGACATGCAAGAGAGATCAATTTGAAAAAATAATTTATACTCTCAAAAAGGCAGCAATGAGGGGTGGCGACTCAATTCTTATGAAAAGTGGTGACTCGTTCACCAATAAAGTATAAAGGAGAAATCATTCCAAGCATTAAAAGATCACTTATCAATCATCACTCACCAATGCATCAAATCAGCACTCATTCAATCACCACTCATGAATCCATCAAATCAATCATCAATCATCAAATCAAGCAAACAATCAATCATCAAATCATCATCATAAATTATCATCAAATCATCATCATAAATTATCAATTCATTCAATCAATCAAACATACAAACATCCATCATTCAAACATCAAGCAACTTATATATATATTGGGTGAGGATGGCCACTATGTATCTTCAAGGAATCATGATGTTTGCACTCTTCAAGATAAATACAAGAAAGATGCTCATGAAAGGTGGTACATCATGTACATATGTATATTAAAATATATAAAAATAGTAATTCTCATAATTGTCAAAAAAGAAAATACCTCATAATTTAAAAAAAATGAAAATACTCATAAATTCATAATTCATTGATTCAATGCTAAATGTCAATTTGGTTTGCTTGAACCATAATCAATTGTAATGTCACTCCCACTAGCCATGTTATATGTAGATTTTGTCTCATCTAAAGAGACTATGGCAAGTTGTGCAGTATAAGCATCTGTGTTCACTGGTTAGATCCTAATTCTGTGTTGCTCCCTTGTTGTAATTGGGTGTCTTATGTGCCAAGAGATGCCAGTTGGAATGCATATAAACGAAAAATTGAGTTTTTTTGCAGTCAAATGATTGTAATTAACTGAGTGGATAAAAGAGTATGTACTCCAATTGTGTTCAACTGAAGAAGAACTCGCAACTTGTTGAAATTGCATATAAACTCAATGCAACAACATTTGCAATTATAAAATATTAATTATAATAAACAACAACAAAAGAAAAGTAAGGAAGTTAAAATATTAAAAAAAACTTGAGATAGAATTTTAATTGCAAGAGGTTGTAAGTAAATAGAGCCTTGGCCATGGATATACCACCTTTCATGAGCATCTTTCTTGAATTTATCTTGAAGAGTGCAAACATCATGATTCCTTGAAGATATATAGTGGCCATCCTCACCCAAGACAACACCATATATTTTCATTTGGGAATATTTTTCTAAATATTGTCTTATTCCCAAGAACAACCTCTTCATCTCTATATTCTGCCACCTTTCTCAACAAAGAAAATATTTGTGTTGTAATATTTTGGGGACAAAGCAATTTCTAAGAGATGCAAGGGCGTGGTCATTTTGTTCCAACAATCAACAATGGTCCTTTGCATTCTTTCGAAAAATGCTTTTGTGGGGTCCTTCTTCTTGGCTTTTATTATGATCCTTATTTTTTCAACCATGGAGTGCATGCCACCATAAATTTCACTCAAACATGTTTGCTCCAAATTAGCATACCTAATAATACACATGATGGACTCATTGAAACTCAAAATATATTTCACATGAGCCCACCACTCATCATCTATGATCGATGCTTTTGACCTTTTGGGTTTTCTCTATATTTCATTACCTTCATACACTCTAAAGAGTGTTGATGACTATGGTGCTCAATGTCTTTGGCACCTTTACAAGTTATCTGAAGATGATAGTGTGATGTGAATCAAGTGTTGACAACCTAACAATGTGTAAAAGAGCAAAATAAATGAAAAAATAAAAAAGTAGATGACCTATCAAAAGAAAATTACCTTCAACAACTCCAACATGGAGAAGGACATAAAGATGGCTTTTGACATATGATAATTTGATAAAACATTTGAATCTCCTTAGCCTTAGCGTATATTTCATTGACTTAGTCAATCTCTATGCTGATCTTTTGCATCACCAAGTTGAGGAAATGGATGACACATGGTGTCCAAAAAATTTGTCCATATGTATCCTCCATTATTAAACTAGCTTCCTTGCAGTTTTTTAGTGTTATCTGTTATGACTTAGATAACTTTTTTGGGGCCCACCATCTCGATGGATTCAATGAGGATCTTGGCAATGAAATTTACATCCTTCACTTGCCCGTCACAATGAACTGCCTTAAAAAACATCAACCCTTTAGGGCATATGGCAATGATATTTATTAGTGGCCTATTTTGTTTTCCTTCCATTCATAAAAAATGATGGACACTCATGTTTTGGGCCATGAATCCTTGATTGCCCTCAATGATGCCTTTACAAAAACTTTTTCTTGGAAAATAAGGTGGTGTGCACCTTTTCATACCTACGAGTAGTGTAGTCAGAAGGTGCATTAGCAATTGCTGCCACCCATAGTTGCTAGGAAGCTCCATTAGAGGAACATGGATCATGTATCAGTTATTGCCCCTACCCATAATTTATGGTGACTACATTTACATGTAATATAGTTGTCTCCTTATTCATTTATTTGCATATCCTAATTTGAATGGCATCCTCAGCATTGTACTAGTAATAGTATCCCTGTGTCTCCTTGTAACTATGCCGTCAACATTTCTCGACAATATGGTGATTTGACAAGGTTGAAAGGAAGCCCATTGCTGTAAACACAATGAGCAATGCTCTAATCAGCAACCTCTAATGACTCATTTTGGAAGGCCTTTCCAAATGGACCTTTTTAGTTCTACAAATCTGTTTACTTATTCATTTTCTAATTGTTGATCTAGGGGATGTTAGGATGCTGCTGGGATGTTTTTCAGTTGATTGGAGATGTCCCCAAATAACTAACTAGGAGTAGTTTACCCGAGAGGATGGGGTGGATGATTGTGGAAGTTCTGAAGAAGAATAGGGTTTTAATGGCACTATATCAAAACAACTGTTCAAAATGGAAGTTGAGGTTTTAATACAGCTGTATGAAGTGCAATGCGATCAAAGAGCAGATATTTCCACAGTCCATTATAGTTAATTTGAAAGTGTCTGGCAGAAAACTGTGTATATATATATTTTTTGAATTGATGTTTTGGATCTCACTCCGTGATCCATTATTAGGAAGATGTTAAAATTTTGATTGTTTAAAATCAAACAGTTAGCTGAAGAAATTAAATGTATACTTTAGGGTGCACAAAGCCAATGAGGAGTATTGTTTTTCACCCATTTAAAATTGTCCGGTCATGCCTTAGTATGGTGGGAGAGAGTTGTGGATACCTGTTCAATAAGCAAGGGGTCTGTGGTGACTTAATGGAAGCAACTTAGTGAATTGATCAACTCACAGTTCTATCCTATAGGCCATGAAGAAAAGCAATCTTGAAGGACTATATGTCCGAATTTTAAAGGCAGGCCATCTGATTGGGTATCTCACCTAATAAACTAGGGGCAACAGAGGACTTCATAGTTACAACTGAAAAAAATTGCAGCTTTTGGGCCTGAAGAGTGCTATTGAAACAAGCAAGAGATTCTGTACATTGAGTGGAATTGCAAGGAGCAAAGAAAGCTCAATATATTTTTTGAAAGGAAAGGCAAGAAAATTATAGCAACAGCCTTTTAAGAAAACGTGTTTTCTCAAAGTTGTGACGTGGATGGCCATTTGATTGAGAAATGCTGAAAGTTGTATATTTAATTGTAACCAAAATGGCATAGGCAAAAGAAGAGGGTGAAAAGCAAAGGCAAGGAGCTAGAGAGAACTTTTGGTGTGGATGGCAAAGCAGTGTGCTTGTTGTTAAATTAGATTAGCAGTAGTGGATGCAACATGATTGATGTGAAGAGTGGGAAGCTTTCCAACATCAAAATCAAAAGAAGAACAATAAGGCTAATGCACTTTTTTATTTTGTTCACACTGTAAATTGGTCACTGAAAACTCAGTGCATGGGATTTGATTGGAAACATATAATCTTCTTATCTACATCTATTGATTTCGTTGAATAAGTGTGCATGGTGCAAAATTAAATTTGCTGTTATAGTAGAGTACATTGATGAGATTATGTGTGATGTTGCACAATTGGGCTTATATGATGTCTTTGGCAGTCCTTATTTGTGGATAGAGGTGGTATTTTCATGAGGAAGAATGACAGATATCAATTGACCAAGGATGGGCAAATATTCATTTGAGAATTAAGGTAAAGAAAGTGATAATTTTAAGCCAACTTCAATTGCTTTCAAGTTCAACTAAGGTAGAGGAAGCATCAATGGAGACTATTTGTGGGAATAAAAGGCTCCCAAAATGAGGAGATATGATTTGTAGTGAATTAACTATTAAGCTGAAGTTCCACTTGGCAATTTTAATGGCCACCATGAATTGACACATTTGTTTACATGCTGAATAATCTGTTTTATTGACAACCTGAAGTGACACCATTTGGGAGTATGGAAGGCCAAAAAGAGAGTGTAAGTCCCTAAATATGATAACTTATGGGAGATTCTCAGACGTAGTTCATTGTGGGTCTGTTTCACAATCATTGTATAAGAGTGTAGTAGTTGATTGAATACGAGCCAATAGAGGGATAGAAGGCTCTTATATTGGGCAACTTGTAAGAAATCCTTTGTCAGAGAACAACAAAAGTCACTTTAATTTGGTTGGATTTTGCTTGGTTTTTGGGTTTTTCAATGGCAAATCCTATGCATCCTTGTGGGTTGTTTATTTTAGATTCCTAGTATTACTTTATGTCCATTTTGCTGCATTTTATAGCTGAATCTATGGTGCTTACATTGAATGGAGCATAGAAAGCAAAACATGTATTCAAGTAGTTTGTGTTGGTGTAAATATTTCTTCATCCTAAGTGTAATATACTCCTAGTTATTAAGTTTACTTAAGGATATTAGGAATATTTAATTATTCTCATCTCGGTAGCTAATAATAACATGTTCATCTTGACTTGAGGTAGTCAAGTGCCATCACTGCCTCAACAATCCTTGATTGATGACAGTCAGCTTCAACCTTTTTCTTAGTTAGGCTAAGTTAACTCACCTCCTGATTTGGGAGTGATTAAGAGCTAAACTCTTACCTCTTGGCCATGTCATCTCCTTGATTTATGGATCCAAGAGGTCTACATATTTGTATAATTCGCTTTGTAATTATGCTCCGTTAGTTGAAATGGCATATTTGGTGAATGGTGGAGCTTTTTTGAGCTCACCATTGTGTTTGAAATATTCAAATTAGCTAGGATCAGTGTTGGTTCGTGTCAACATGACAAGTGGAAGCTTACCAATTGGAGGAAGGGTTTGCTTTGATTTTCAAAAAAATAGATTGCATCATTCATCTGAAAGGGATTAAAACTTAGAAATTCATATAAAATTTGTCAATTTTGACCAAAGTTGTAACAAAATAGAAATTTTTATGGTGCTTTAGGCCATATGGCGAGGGTATAGTAGTTATAGATTGTGTGTCAGAATTTATTTGATTTCAAAAGTTTTTTTTGAATTTTAAAATAAAAAAATGTAAAAAGAAAACATTCAAAGTTCTTTTTAACAAAAAACCACATGTGTTATGTGTAATGTGTAGGGGGTGCCTTGTATCCTGCTATGATAGGGTATGACTCTTGTTCTGAGCAGGGGTGTGGGGCCTTTGAAACTCACTAGCCATCGGTTTAAAAAAAAGGTCATTTAGGCATGCTCTGCCAATTGAGCTGCCCCGTTGGCTCTCACTACTTATGCTCTACCAATCAGAGCACTGCCACTTTGTTGTTGCAGGGGACGCTTTACTCAACCTTTGCTAGCTACATTGCTTAGCTGCCACCACAACTCTGCCTTTGTGGATCTCCACCCAAGCATTGCCTATACTACCTGTATGCTGCCTCTGTTGGCTGCTAAGCTGTTCCACCACCTTGGTGCTGCCCTCATGCCACTAGTAAACCCCTCTCCATTTGACTTTTGCACTTTATAGGTGAACTTTAGGAGGCCTTTTTTTTGAAATGGGCCAAAATTTCATACTCTTTGTAGTGATTTAACTGGGTTTTTCTTGTGTGTCATGACCCCTTTTCAGAATTAGAGCCATGGAGAAGACCTCTAGTCTATCCTCATTTTCTGTAGGTTAAAGGATAAGCAAGGGAAATAATAATGTCATTCTAAGCTGGGTCCGGCATTTCTATTTTAAAAAAAAATGTTTCTAAACACAATAAAAAATATTTTTAAATACTAATAGAAATTCAAATTCATGGGCCTGAAATGGAAAGCTATTTAAAAGGGGCGCTTGGATCCAAAGCTCGGCATCTTGACATTATGTTGCAATTCATCTTTTCCAAAATTTGAGTTTTGTGTTCAATTTTCATATTCAAGGACGAAGACCCTGGGCATTTTGGAGATCTTGGAGAACAAAATCCCTCTTGGATTTCTATCATTGGATTTGAGGATGAAAAACTTCATCTCTACAATGGGCAATTCCATCCTGGGATTGCATGCGAGTTGAAATTGGTGATTATTATTCAAGTTTTAGATTTGGAGTGATTAGATTTGCAAGCAAATGTTATGATTGAGATCTAGAAAGATTCCTTGTTAATTTTCAGAATTTATTGGCATATTTTGTTATTGTTCACTTTCATTTATTGCTGTCATATTCATGGTTTTGGAGTGCCATCCATACAAGGGACTTTGGACAACATTTATTACTGCTTTGTGGGTGTTGCAGCCATTTTTCCAGCTGCTGATTTGCACATTCCTTGCCACCGCCATACCATCATTCCCATCATTGTAGTACAACAATTATTGTTGTTTTAGAGGGTTTGAGGTTTGATTTTGCATCATATTAGTTGGATTAACAATCAATACAGTTGTATAGAACCCTGTGAGTGCACAATGATTATTTGTAATTTTGAAATTGTGTTTCCAGCATCATTTATCAACATTTGTAATTGTTGCCAGCAGCTGCAATTGAAATAAAATCAGTTATAGAGGTTTTCCATTGCTGTTTTGATGCAGTTTTTTTATTATAAATCAACTTTACTTGGTGGAAGTAGTTTGTCAATTTCTATTTCAATCTTACATTTTCCAAGTTTTCAATGAAAATTAGTTTTTTATTTTATTATGCCTATTATCAAATATGCCGTCTTTGAGAGAAACTCAGAGAATTCATGTCAATGTATATGAGCTTTAATACAATCTTATTGATGACATCATATAATTTAAAACTAGTTTTTTATTTCACTATGCCTATTATCAAATATGCCTTGTCTTTGAGAGAAACTCATACAATTCATGTCAATTTATATGAGCTTTAACAAACTAAGATATGATTCTAATAAACAATCTTATTGATGACATCATATAACTTAAAACAAGTTTTTTATTTCATTATGCCTATTATCAAATATGCCTCGTCTTTGAGAGAAACTCATACAATTCATGTCAATGTATATGAGCTTTAACAAACTAAGATACGATTCTAGTAAACAATCTTATTGATGACATCATATAACTTACATTATATATGTACACATATTACACATAATCGAAGATATACCATCATATTTGTGCATACCTAGTAATAACAATATGAGTTTCACAATTTGTAATTGATAGATCTCCATGCTGGTTTAGGCTTTGTGTACCAATCCCCAGCTGATATCATCTGGACATGGAAATCACATTTGCATATAAGACTAAATGTATCCAATAACTAGATGCACAGGATGGTTGCTGCTAAAGCTTAAAACGGGTCAGAACTAAAATTAAGGAAAATAGAAATTCTGAAATTATGAATTTGTGGTCAAGTTCCCTCATATTTTTTTTCTGGTAAGGCATTTTTTAATTTTATTCCACTTTTTATTTAGTTGCTGACATAGAGAAATTCCTCTGAAATCAGTTCCCTCATATATATTTTTTTCTGGTAAGGCATTTTTTATTTTTATTCCACTTTTTATTTAGTTGCTTTAAATTTTTAGGAGCTTTAAATATTTTATGTGGTACAATACAGCAACCAATTTCAGATAGATATTTATTTATGTGCTTTCAGTATTATTCCAAAATCATTGCAACTCATTTTGAATGACATTTGATTCTTTTAACAGTTGGAAAATGCCATTTATGTGACAGTTTTCACCTTTCGGTCAATTTCATTTCAATTATTTCTGACTTAAAATAAATGAGCTCCAATACACACTAGATCCATATTGAAAATGAGATTATCTGCATATTGGCTTATCCATTGATTGCATTAAAATTTTCATACTTCATTGAATGTTTAATACATACAAGATCAAATACATTGAACAAAGCATATTTAATTAAGGCATAACTATTAAATGCTAATAGGATTTGAAGTTCTGTAGTAAATATCTTTGACTTGATTGAAACCATTCTGCCTATATGAGTTCCACCACTTAAGTAATGTCTTTTCTTTCTTATACTCAATTTGAGTTGTTGACTTTAGATGAACCAACTTCTTTTTCTATCCTTGTTTTATAGTGAGTTCACTCTTAAGTAGGGAGTTCAAATCCTTCTTAAGTAGCGAGTTCACTCTCTTGGCAAGCTGACACTGTTCATCTGTAATTTTATGCAAACTGTACTTATATCTTAAGCAATTAGGAAAATTTAATGTCTTGTACATGGTCTAAGGACATCAGTGACAAAAAATTATTATCTGAATCATGGAATTTTTACTTTGAACCATAGTTTGAATTTTTACAGTACTTTGTCTAGGAATATTACTTGATTAATATTTTTTGCAGTTTCTGATTTTGTATTGCAAACAGAGAACTTGGTGCAGGATCTACTTGGCGGTTTTCAATTTGAGGTTCAAGTTCCATATTTGCTTTACCAGAGTTCAGCTGAAGAAGTGACTGGGATTTGGTTTTATAATCACCATGAATGTGAAGAGATTGCAAATCTTTTTAACAGGTATACAGTAGTCTTTTGAAATGTTGTCTCATCCTTTGTTTTACAGTAAGAAAAATCTGAGCAATAATTCTTCAGATTATAACAAATGGGTAATTGTGCTTGACATCTTTTGTTATTATCTGAAATTTAAAAGAAAACAGGTGGACATTTTATTTGTTCCTGTAATAACTTTAGTTGTTTATCTTTGAAAACTCAATTCAATTGGGTGTTCGTAGGTGCACTGAATTTGTGTCCCTTTTTAGAGGACTACACAACAACAAAATTATATATATAATCCAAGAAAGATACAGTAAGGCAAGATAAGTAGCCCTTGGCATAAGATAATCCAAAAGGTGTGGAAGAGGTGGGATAAAATCTAGTCATCATTGTTAGAGGGATATTATCTGTTGCTATGAACCTTTGTTTATTTGCCAACAGTAATGTTGACGGTTTGTAATGTCTGCTTTTTGACATCCATGGTACAAGGGGTTCAGTAGCAGTGAGTAAGTGGATTGGAAGCATAGGAACATATAGGGTCAGTTAAATAATGAAATAAGGGGGATGAGTCAGTTAGGGTCAGTTAATTAATGAAATAAGGTGGATGAGTCAGTTAGGGTCAGTTGAATAAGGAAATAAGAGGGATGGTTTTGTCAGTTAATTGCTGTCAATTGAAGAATGGATTTGTCAGTTAAACTTCCATTGATTGAGGACCGGATTGCTTATGACTAAGGAACACAAAAAAAAGGGAAGGCATGGAATATAGGAAATGTTGGAAGGTCAAGAGAAGGCACTTCAGAAAATTGAAAACAAAAATCAACTCCATTCTTGGGCTTGTGACACTATCATAGAAGCTGCTGGCATTTTGCGGGATGGTAATCAAACCATCTTGGGGGTGGAAATCCTAAAGGAGCGGATCAAAATTCAGAGTGGCTGAGAAACTTTAGTAGTGTTTTGATTTGAATGTGTATTAGACTAGCATGTTCAGAATTGTAAGTTGTATTAGACTGGTGAATTTTTAGTAGTATTTGTGTGTTTGAATAAAATATAAAAATAAAAAATATTTATTGCTGTAGTATTTTTGTGTATTTCTAGGTTTATTATTTGTGTTTTTAGTTGAGGTTTTTATAGGGTTCTAAATGATGGCTGTTTGGAATTCGATGAATAGACAGAGCTGTTCCTTAAGGTATCAAAGAGGTCTGTGCTAGAAGAGAAGATGAGAAAACTCCCATACATATAAGGCTGAAAGGCGTCTAGATGTAACAAAGTCAATAACGTGTCTCGTGCTTTAGTTAGACTAGATGAGAGGATGGGCAGTTTGAAACATGGGAATAGCACAAGAGGGTGTTTGGTTGCATGTTGACATTTGTAAGGTTTGTTTTTATAAAGAAGAGAAGAGATTTGATGAGTTAGTGAAGTAAAGGACATTTTTAGTGGTGGATTTGAAATTTTTGTTTTTTTGAAGATGGGGAGTGCTTGTTTGGAGAGCAACGATCTTGATATCTCCCTTTGGTTCAAGAATATGTCCAAATAGGATTTTGTCAGTTTATATTGCAACCCTTGTTATATAGTGGAAATTTCCATAGTATATCATGTATTTGGATTGTTTGTGAACAATGTTTATTTTATATAGGGGTTACTTAATTGAATGAGATAAGAGATTCTACAAGTTAGTGGATCAAATGATATTTTGGTGGTGGGGAGATTCTAGTTGAGGATCACCCTCCACATGTGTATCCCACTTTTGTGTGGGAATTGGGATGTTATTTGTCCCAAGTGTGCTATTAAAACGCTTTTAGAGGCTGAGGAGAATATAGGGGACAAGTCTCAATTATAGTGAAAAATTATCCCATTTTTTTCTCATGACTAGGTTGATGGATACTTGTAATCTTCTATCTTATGTTGATGCCAATGGAAGTATTGAGTAGGAGGATCCAATTGTGGTTGAGAATAACTACTTATAAAGAATTAAACTTAGGAGCTTGTACCTTGTCCAAAGGGGAAGAGCATTGTGAATTGCAAGTGGGATTCAAAATGAAGCTTACTAGGGATGGTTCAATTGAGAGTTATGAGGCAATATTGATGCCAATAGATGCTATCCTATGTTATCGGGTTCTTCTATTTTTCCCAAAGAACTCGCTTTGAGAGTGTTTGGGAGCAGGAGTGGGCTGAGGAGCGTTTGGGAGTGCCCAGGGAACACCTAGGAACCCCCAGGGAACACCTAGGAACCCCAGGTTCCTTGTGGGATCCACAGAGAACTCGGGGGGTGCCTAGGCGTTCCCTAGGCACTCCCAAACGCTCCACAAGGAACTCGGGGGTGCCCAGGCGCTCTTTGGGCACTCCCAAGTGCGCTTGGGAGAACCCAAATGCACTCGCGGCCAAAGTCCGCCAAAAAGTGATTTATTTTAAAGCAAATAAAGTGCTCTAAAAACCCTAAAATGCCTCCATAATATGCATTTATCGGTCCATTCAACATTTCATTGCTCTAGCAAACATATTTGCCCTCCATTTTTTTTATTTTGAAGGTTGCTAGTTTTTTGAAGGAGATCGATCAAGTGCAAAAGGAACCGAGGATAGATTGATCCATTTTTTTGATTTTGAAGGTTTCTAGTTTCAAGGTCCTGGGTATGAAAAGTTGTGAATCACCTTATTAGGAAAAGAAAAAAATCATGTAGAGACATCACTCAAACCAATTAGGGATTCTTGAATTGAAACAGGAATGTCTATTGTTTCTGATGGATGGAAAGATTGCAAAAAAACCGACCTTTGATAAATGTTATTGTAGTGTCCCCCAAAGGGACTATGTTTTTGAAGACAGTTGATTGTGAGGGGCAAATCAAGGATGCAAAATTCATTTCAAAAATCCTCATTGAGTCCATGGAGATGGTGGGTCTTGAAAATGTTGTTCAAGTCATTATAGACAATGCAAAAAACTGTAGGGCTGCAAGTATTTTGGTTGAGCAAAGGTATGAACACATTTTTTGGACACCATGCACTAAACACTCCCTTAACTTGGTGATGCAAGCAATTGGCACTCAAATAGAGTGGGTGAAAGATATATACCAAGAGGCTCAAGAGATCCAAATTTTTGTGACAAACCACCATATGTCACAAAACATCTTTAGGACTTTCTTGCGATTGGAATTGTTGAAGGTAAAGTTTATGGATTTATATTTTAATGTGTTATTAACTTATGTTTTACATGATCCTAGGTTGTTGAGACTCGATTTGCATCACACAATTGTTTTGAGACGACTTGTGAAGGTGTGAGGCATTGGGTGCCATGGTTATTAGCAACCAATGGAGTATTTGGAGGACATCAAGTTCAGAGAGGGCCCAGAAGGTCAAGTCATTGATCCTAGATGACGATTGGTGGGCTCGTGTGGACTATGTCTTGAGACTCACTGAGCCTATCATGAGTATGATCAGGTTTGCTAATACAAATCGAACGATTGGAGGGCTCGTGTGGACTATGTCTTGAGACTCACCGAGCCTATCATGAGTATGATCAGGTTTGCTAATACAGATCAACCATGTTTGGGGGAAATCTATGATGGCATTGACTCCATGATAGAAAAAATAAAGGTGATAATAGCAGAAAAAGAGAATGACCCCCAAGAAATTTTTTTTCATAGAGTTGAAAAAATCATTCATCACCCTTGGGACAAGATGAACACACCATTGCATCTCCTTGCGTATGCATTGTCTCCCAAATACTATAGTGCACAGTTACTTGCTTTGCTAGGGAGAACTCCACCATATAGAGATAGTGAAGTTGCTAATGGGTACAAGCGAGCATTCAAAAGACTCTTCTTAGATCCAGAAGTGGTGGAAAATGTTAGGAAAGAGTTTGGCTTGTTCATCTCAGGACGGAATCATAGTCTTTGTGCTCTTCAAGACCAATACAGTGTAGATGCTTGTACATGGTGTTACCTCCATGGGCAAGGTTTTATGTTCCTCCAACCTCTTACAATCAAGATTCTATCACAAGTAAGTAGTTTTTTATTTTTTATTATTTAACATTTGTATTGTAGACTTTAAGTTTAGTACTTACCATTCTTTAATTTATTTTGCATTTTTTTATTTTTAAGTTATTTTGGTTTTCCCTCCAATTTCAATAGGTTGCAAGTTATTCGGCTGATCGGAATTGGAGTACATACTCCTATATCCACTTAGTGAAGCGTAACTGGTTGGCTGCAAAAAAAGCAGAAGACTTGGTTTTTGTCCATTCGAACTTGCATCTTCTATCACATAAGCAAGATGAGTACAAGGATGGTTCAATGAAGAATTGGGACATAGCCGTTGAGTGTGCCAACTTGGATGCATCTATTGCAAAGCTTGCTAGAGTCACTATCATAGTAATGAGACTCGGACTCGGCTTAGACTCGGGACTCGGGACTCGGCACCTGGACTTGGTGCAGGCTCGACAAAATGAAAAAACCCTACAATTTAGAGATTTTTAAGGATTTAAAACTTGTTTCAAGCACCCTTTATTGAATAAACCTTAAAGACACAATAACGTCATTAAATAGAAGCAAATTTGATCACATACACAAGTATACATCGATCACATAAGTATAAAGTACACAAATTGTAGCTAAGCTGTTGAAGGAAATAACACACTTAGATATATAAATATAGTCAAATGTATACAAAACTCATGGAATATGAAATCCATGACATCAAATATTCCAAACAAATATGAAATATCAAAACAATAACTACAAGTCTATGGCTCAAAGGAGTTTGCATCCTTCCTACGAAGGCATCTAAGGTGGGTCCTAGATGATGTAGCAACTGCAGCCATAGTCTTTGCTTGTGACTCCATGCCACCCTCACCAACATTAGTTGTGGATGTGTTTTCTTGTGCTTTAGCCTCTTCCTCTGCCATGCTATAGCCTCAACCTCTCTATTTGCTCGATCAACCCAATCAAGGTCCTTGTCACTAACACAATTATACATCGATCATATAAGTATAAATACAAATTGTAGTTGATATGCTCAAGGAAATAGCACACTTAGATATATAGTCAAAGACTCAAATGTATACAAAACTCATCGAATATGAAATCCATGACATTGAATGTTCCAAACAAATATGAAATATCAAAAGATTCAAAACAATAACTAGAAGTCTATGGCTCAAAGGAGCCTGCATCCTTCCTACGAATGTGTCTAAGATAGGTCCCGGATGATGTAGTAGCCATAATCTCAAGTATCAAGGCAATTGCCCTAATGGGGTTGAGGGGCAACCCCCTTTGTGGGAGGTCTAGGCGTAGTGCCTCTGGTGGGGTCAAGGGGCAATGCCCCTAGCAGGGGTTTGGGGGCAGCGTCCCTTGTGGGGGTTTGGGGGCAACACCCCCAGTGGGGTCAAGGGGCAATGCCCATTGTGGTGGTCTGGGGATAGGCCCCCATTGGGGTCAAGGGGCAAACCTTGCGGGGGCTGGGGGCAGCACCCCTGCAAGTCAAGGGGCAATGCCCCTTGTGGGGGTCTGTGGGCAGTGCCCCCAGCGGGGTCGAGGGGCAACGCCTGAGGTCGTGATACATGGCGGGGTCGAGGGGCGGAGCCCCTGCCACCAAGCCCAAATTAAGACCTCCAAAACCATACAAACCTTCATGGTGTACATCATTTTGCATTCACAATAAGTAAAAAAAAAAGTTTTAACTTTAAATTTCATGCAATTTTTCACTTTTCAAACCCTGCCGCCTGCTGAGTCTTGTTGATGAGACTTGCTTGGACTCGGCGAGTCCAACGAGTCCACCAAACTCTGCGAGTCTAGCTAGGACTCGGTAGGACTCGGCCAAGTTCGAGTCCGAGCCCCCCTAGGACTCGGCTAGGGTGACTCGACTCGTGACTCGCCGAGTCTTGGCGAGTCTCGTTTCAATGGTCAGTATAGATGATGATGATGATGATGATGAGACTCTTGCACATGATGCACCTACTATGAGTGGCAATGCATTTACTTGTGGTTTAAATGATGTTGACCCAAATGATGAATTTGATCTAGATCCTTTTGATGATTGATGAATAATTGTAATGATCTTCATTTGAATCATGACTAGAGAGACATATATGATATATGAGTATGACATATGTATTGGAATTTTAAACTATCGATTGGCATTTATCTTTATCACTAGCATTGATCAATGATTTTAGATTTAATGATGATTGATGATTGGTGAAGCATCATAGTTCATACTATCAAATGTATTTTCAATTCTGTATATTTTTAAGTTTTTTGCATATATATATATATATATATACACACACACACACATAGCCGTACCCAAACATACTGTACCCAAGCAAAAAAAATTGCCATACTGGCGTACTCATATTCCATGCTCGTGCTCCTTCCTATACTAGAACCAACAACTTAGATGCTATCGAATGGAGGGGATTGATTATTGTAGGCTTGTAGCCTTATACTATAGTTGTGAAAAGAGATCCCCTTTGGATCTTTTCTTAAATTAGCAATGAGTATCGGTTGGGAGGTATACTTTGTTTTTCAAAGGAGATTTAATTGAAGCATAGTTGCTGGAATTAGACTTGGCAAGCTGATTTTTAGTGTGGGCTTGGACTTGGCATTGACTCAACACTTGGAAAAGCACAATATGAAAATATTTTACAAAAACATGAACTTTTGAGAAATTTAGCCTAGTCTTGGTCAAATTCGATGGCCTTGCCAAACTTGCTAGGTTTGGTGAAACAAGCTAGTAGGCCTTGTTTACGCTTGGTTGACCCTAGACTTGAGAGGCCTGCTAGAAAACCAGTGAATTTGGTAACATTGAGTTGAAGTGCATGTTAGGTTTTGAGTAGCTTGGTTCTTTTAAGCACGTGTGCCTGCTTAAGAATTCCACTCCATGGCTTGAAGCAGCTCCCACTCGAGCATGGTAGGATAGACTAGACGTATTCTTCAATATTTCTTGATAGGATTCAAGGCTGACCATATTGTTTATGTTAGTCATGTTGATGGTCATATTTTTATTGTAGTGATTTACGGTGGATGATTTGATCATTAGTAATTTGATTCATGTTTGAAGGATAAAGTGAAGAGGGATTTTGGAATGATTGACTTAGGATTGTCACATTGCTTTCTTGGTTTACAAATATTGCATTTGGATGGATTATTTATTTTACAATCTACGTATGGTTTTGACTTGTAATATAAGGTCAACAAGGGCAATTGTAAACCTTCATCCACCCCATGTTTGTTAGGAGTCAAGTTGATGACTTAGTATACTTCACCTCAGGTTGATTTATCTTTGTACATGCAGCTTGTGGGAGGTGGGGGAGAGGGTCCCTCTATACTTGACTCACACTTAACTAGATCTTGCCTTTGTGGATGGTCATATGTGCAAGTTCATGCAAGAGCCAAATGAAGGTTATTAGGAGGCAGCCAAGGGAATATTGAGGTATGCTAATGGTGCTTTTTGGTTGAGTATCAAGTACTTTAGAAGTAGAGATGGATCCTTAATGTGATATGCAAACTGAGATTTGGCAGACAATGTGGATACACAAAAGTGTGTTTTTGACTTTTAGTATCATCTTGGATGTCTACTTATTTATTCATGTGAGAATGTGAAGGCGATTGCATTAGCCACCAGTGAGTTGGATAGCTAGTATGAGGGTAAGTGTGTGAGCTTCGTCTTCCATAGGATTGGCCAGTTGGGCTCTGTAAACTGCTAATTTTCTATTTAGATTACTCAAAACCTAGTTGTGCATGCCAAGATGAAACATATTGAGGTAATTAGCATTATATACCATATTGTGTTTAGGAGTGGGTGTTGGATTTGAGATTTTGTAGGACCAACACAAGCCTACTTGTTGAGGTGAAGTTTGGCATATAGCAAGATTCACTCTGGATTTTGATAGTTGTCATTGGGGGATGGCCAATAACTACCTTTCATTTAGGTCAATAGCTGTTAGAGTGAATACAACACTTCTTATTGGGTCAATTGAATTGTAAATCTTGTGGTTAAAGTTGATTCTCTCTACCTCATAATAGAAAAGGTGCAAAAATAAGGGTTGATATTGTTGTCACATGAAATTGCGCCCTGCTGAACTTGAAGTTCAACATTTCAATGACACAATAGAAACAACCTCAAGGTGTGGGACCTTTGCGCGTATGAGGTTGAATCTCCGGAGAAGGCCGATTTCCTCTTTCGATCCAATTGCAATGTGTTGGTCCAACCCAACACATAAAAACCTACCACTATCCTACTCTAACAGCTCATAGGGGAAAAGGGTTAGAAGGAATGCGGGAAGGGGAAATGGAGGTGATACAACAAGATGGAAAGTCGTTTCTTCTTGACCAAGGTTGCTCAATACATCGTTGAAGAGGGACCAGGGGACTCACACAACTCTCTATTTGGTCGATTCCCAGAGGCATACAAGAAGGTTAGGGTTTGACAAGTTGTTGGAAAGAAGGAAGGTTTCTCAAAACAATTGTAAACAATTTAACTCAAACATACATGCATGGAAAGAGAGAACAAATACTTAGATATGAAGGTAATGAACTTACACAAGCATAAACAAGTTGAGAGAGGCAAGCTTGATCGATTTGATTGATGTAGAGGCAACAACCAATCTTTACAATTGCAGAGATGTAAAAAATGCAAGTTTACCAAAGGAAAAACTTAGAGGAGCTAGAGGAAGAACCCTTAAAAAGAATACAAGTGTTGCTTTATAGATCAAGCATAACTTGGATGAATGTGACTCAAACCCTAACCCAACTAGGGTTAGCAGTTAGGAGATATGATCAAGGAAACATCTGCTCATGAAATTTATGCCAAAAAGAGAGCCTGGAGAAACATAACCTGCACGCCATACCCAACAATGAATGTTGTCCAAAAATCCCTCCAAAATGCCCCGTGAAATCAACCATCTAGGTATCGGGCAAGAGGAAAAGGACAATAATCAACAATAAATGAGCATGGGTGCCCATGAGATCAACCACAACCAACAAGAAGTGCAATAAATGTTGTCCTCGAGCCTCAAAAATTGAATGGGCAGGTGAGAAAGTCGCTCGAGCATTAATGGTGTCGCCTAGAAAAAAACATGTTAGAATCCACGGAAAGGTTAGAGTATTGGGCCCGAGAAGAAACCCTTGCATCATTAAATGGTCCATAGGCCCGAAAAGTAGCACCCTATTGGACATCGGACCTCGAGAATCCCTCGTACTTCATACTTCATACACTGCTTTGGCACTGGCGTTGGGCTTTGAACATTGGCATGACGCTTACCGCTTACCACTAAGCAAGGCAAAGTGTAGGAGGAAAGGGAAAACACTGAAGCGGGTTAGGCTTACCGCTTAGGAAGAAAGTGGTGAGAGATAAGACAGGATCGCGAAACACGAAAGTTTGAAAAATAAGGACTTGGGCGGCTTTTGAAAGAACTTATCAAGATATCAGGGAAGAAAGGGAAAAAGAAACTTGGAAGAAATGCGAAGGGGAGAAAGATTTTCGGAGGTCGGGAGGGTGCCTTGCCTCGTTCCGCAAAAAGAGGTAAGGGGCAAAGGGGAAGATCAATCTTGGATGCCTGAGAAACAAACACTTAGTTGTTTTTCCAAAAAGCACATGGGGGTTGGGGGAGGGTCTTACCTCTTACCTTAACAGGTAAGAGGTAAAGGGGATGCCCGATGTCCAACCCCCAAAAGATCAACACTTAGTCGATTTTCAAAAGGAAGGATAGGGGATAGAGGGCAAGGGTTAAGCTCGATGGGCGAAACCCAAAATGCCAAAGGGAGAAATGGAAGGAAAGGGAGAAGAAGAAGAAGGAGATCGAGGGTGATAGAAGAGGGATGCAAGGAAGCAAGCAAGCGATAGCTCGAAGGTCCGAAAAAACAACACTTAGCCAATTCTGGGGTTTTTCAAGGGAGACTTATGCAAGGTGACCCACGTGAGATCTCTTAGATCGGTTATCAATGATGGGTCACCAAAGGGTGGCATGAAATGTCAACATATACCTCCACCTATATCCCTCCATTAATTGTAATTCCATGCTTTTCCTATGGTGTATACTCTTTTATTTGGGTTCCCTAAGAGGCATTCCCCATATGATCTATGTTGCATTGTTGAGTTCTCTTTCTGTCAATCATGGGGTGTCACACTTAATTTTCAAAGAACTAAAGATCTCAAAATAGATTCAAATATTGCTATATGAAGGAGAAACATGACATTTAAATTTTGAATTGGCTTGGAAGGGTTTAAAATAGAACCTATTAAGATTTTGGTTTTATGAATAATGGGATTCCATTAATGTTTAAGAAGTGGCTATCTTCCTTAGTGATCTTATTTGGTCTTAGTTCAATTCTAGGGATTCTCTAACCAATCTGATGTGAAAATGTTGGGGCTTGCTTAGGACTTTTTTAAGCGAAGTAAATGTTACATTTATAAGATTGAAATATTCTGTCAAGGATGATCTGTTTGATAAACATTCACAAATTGTCCTTTAGATTTGTTTGTTTAGGATAGCTAGCTTTATTTATGTATGAAGATACATAAGATAAATTTGGGAGTGCAATGTATGGAAAAAATGATGAAAGTGGACAATTCTTTTGTTACATAAGACGGCATAAGTAAAACTAAATATGATTCTTATCTTCATATTATAAACATTATTTGGCATAAGTCAAATCAAAATGTATGTTACATGTTAGATATATACAAATACAGTTACAAAAACTTAGGATACACAAAAATGGGAAATGTTTATTTTTGATGAACCCCTGAAAGTTCCAGCATTACATAGGGATGAGTGTTGCATTGGCATTGATTTGTCATTGATGTCAAAGTTTGTTGTATGAAGGATTGTCACTGTTGGTTTTGCATTGGCTTAGTTTCAAAACATCAAGGTATCAAGACTTTAAGGTATCAAAGCTTCAAGGTACTTCAAAGAGCGTCAAAGCTTCAAAGCATAGTATTAGTGCATCAAAAGCTTCAAAGGTTCATTATCAAAGATTCAATAGTATTCAAAGCATTCAATTGCATTCAAGGCATTCAAGGTATTCAAGTTTTGATAAGTTACTTGTTTTGATATTGGTACTCAAGGCATAGTATTCTGCATCACAAAATTTCAAAGGTACAAATGTCAGTACATGGTAAAGGAAAAAGCACAGAATTGCTTGATCTTTCAGAATGTTGCTTCAGGAGTTGCTACAGGGCAAAGTCATTATTGTCCATCTCATGGTTGAAGGCAGTTCTTATGTGTTTTAGAGATTATTATCTTTCAGGAAGTTGACATTGTCTTTATTGTTCGTTATCTGTTTCAAGAGACTTGTGGAAATTGAAGTAATATGGTGACAATTTCATTCTAGGGTTTTTGATTTTTGAAATTTCTCTAAAGCTTCTAAAACCCTAGCCTTAGAACCCTAAAGTCACTAGGTTTATGCTTTTTATAAAAGGATGCCAAATCTCTAATTCACTTTTGTTATGTTTGAAAAGTGACTCATTATAGGAGGTTGAGAATTCTTAAGTAAAGATAATATGGGTTTGGAAACGTTGGTTAACCAGCCCCTCTCATAAGTATAACCGGTTAAACAGGTCAGTGTCATATGTTTAGGCGCTTAAAGAAGATCAAAGGGTATTATTCAATTGGGAAGTTGGTGGAAGTTGAAAGATCAAAGGTTAGTATTTAAAGTGTTACAATGGTTATTCCCTTGATATTTATTTTGATGGTCATTTGGATGTCATGGCCTTTTGGTATTCAGTTAGGAATGGATTGTTAATAGTTTTTGATAACTGACTGAAGAGTGGTGGAATGTGATTTTTTGCCAAGCTGTGTAATCAGTTTGGAACTGTTTTGAAGGAACGTTGAAATGTGAAATATCACCAATACATTGAAGTAATTTGAATTTTGGTATAGCTGTGACCAAAATGAGAAACAAATTAAGTGGGTTGAAGATCTTGTAATATGTGTGTATATAAAGTGTATTCACAGAAATGGAGATTTGAAAAACAGGGTTTCAAGAGATTTTGATGACTGTACTGCACAAGTGAAAGAAATAGAAGAATATGTTGATAGAATGATCACGCTGGGTATATACATGAAAGACAGAACTGAATAATTGTATGAGAAGATGTTTTGTGTAATAGAATCCTCTGCACAGGTGAATGTACTCTAAATGTGTATTCTGAAAACTGTGGTATGACATAAAGGACACACTATGAGAAAGGTTTATGAAGACTATAATTTTTAAAGGACAATGTATAGTAAAAGAGTTTTGTGATGACGGGGTTCAAAAGAGGTTTATAGTTGCATTTTTGAAGAAGTTCTTTGTGCAGGTTAATTTGATCTGAATATGATTACATATGATAAACAGTGTTTTGAATGTGAGATTGCCAAAACAGAAAAGATGATTGTGTGAAAGTTTTGTGTCATCTAATGAAGATTGCATTCTAAGTGTGTAAGTTCTGTTGTGTCTTGTTGAGATGAGGAATATCTCTTAGAGGAATGCACTGTAGAAGATCTTGAGAGTTTATTTTCAAGTGATGTATAATAGATGATTTTAATCATCTATGAGTGTCTCTGCTTAATTGAATTGGAGCAGCAATGGCTAAAATCTTTGTCAGTGTATTTGAACAATGAAATGAGTTTAAAGAAGGGTAATGGAGAATGTTAATGCTGTGTGAATATCAGTCAGTGTCAGGGAGGATTTGATGAATCAGTGCAGATGTATACGTGAACAAGGAGGTAAAGATTTGATAGAGCTGTGTTATGTATGGAAACAGAGTAACCCTCTGGTTTGTACTTATCTCTTCTGAATTGGTGTTGATTGGCCAGTAAGGCAGTTTGGATTGCCAGTGAGGTACAAGGTTCAGCCAGTGAGGCTTGTATGTGATCAGTGAGATCTCAGCCAGTGAGGTTTGTATGTGATCAGTGAGATCCCAGCCAGTGAGGCTTGTTGTGTTGTCAGTGAGACACAAAATTTGTATACAGTAAGGTGTTGGCTAATATGGCCTAATAAAGCTTTTATTGAGAGTGGTTTTTTCACCCTTTTTTGGTTTTTCCACTCATAAATACTGTCTCATCTTTTCTTGGTGATATGTTGTTTTCTTGATTCACATGTGGTGTTGTGACTTGCACATCTTTTTGTCTTCTCATGAAATATAGTATCTAAAGTTTTTGTGTGATTGAGGAAATAAAATTAATGTGATTGGTTTTATTGGATCACTGATTCACCCCCCCCTCTCAGTGATCCTTAGTATTCCTACAATGAGTCCCTGGGGTTTCCAAGGTGTCACATTACACATAACATTTTGGGAATATGGGAATGGGTTGGAAATGTCTCCATGCCTTGTCTTTGCAGGCTGGAAATGTTTTGGAAACACCCCCTTTTCAGGGGGATGGTAGGGGACATTTGGTCTTCCTTGAGACAATTGGGTATGTCTGTGACATCCCTCAATCGTCCTGGCGATAGCTAAATGCCCCCAATGGCCTGGGCATTTTAAACAAAAAGTCACACAAAAAAGAAGTTGACTTTGGACCAGGTGACTTTGAGGCTCGTTTATGACAGATATTTCCTTTACATAATTATATAAATGAATCGTTCCAGCTTTTCCACTACATCCCCAATATTGTGCATATGGTGGTCATCCTATTACAGGTCTGTTTTTTCTGATATCAGTTTGGGCAAATCAATATAGAGGCAACAAATCACTTTGGGAAGCATTATTGTTCATTTTATTCACCGTAGTGTTGTGCCTTTACTTCAAACGTATAATTTCACTATTTTATGTAAGCATCTGGCCTCAACGATCAGGTTTAGCACATTTGATTTGCTTATAGGGCTTAGGGCTGCTATCTGTACATGCATAATAGATGTTAGGGTAGGCTAGTGTAGATGTTGAAAATGATCTTGTATTGCTAAAATAGAACATCTTCTTTCTTCTGATTGAAAAATTATTGTCATTTAATTTATTTTGATGTATATAATAACTCCATAGCTTGTGTTCTGTAAATAAGAAAAAGCTCTAAAACAACACTAACTATGGTGGTACTTGTACTGGAAGTTTTGGTCCTCCTTAGCATTCTTCAAAGGAAAAGTTGAATTATGAGCTTCTTACCATTCCCTAGTAGCACTTGTAAGCCTTTGGGCCTTTTGCTGTACTTGCTATATATGCACATTGACAATGAAAGCAATAAAAATTTGTTAATTTGTGTGTGGACTCATGTGACATCTCATTTCAGCTCTAATGTTATATAATAGGGTTCTATAGTGAATATGATGAATGCTTATAGATGAATAATTAAGTTTCCTTTTATTTTAAAATTTTTCCCTATTTTTTAATTGTTGTCCCTTGCTGCCTCCCCTTTCCAAAAAACAAAGGCCTCCCATCCCCGCTGACCTGAAATGCAGTCTGTTTCCTACTGTCCTTGTCCCAGAAATATCGATGAACATATCCTGGAACAAAATGGTATGGAAATGCTTGCAAAGAAATTAGAAATTTGAAAATGAAATAGATAATACATATATATATTTAAAAAAATACATGATATTGATTTTTGGTGTTTTAAGAGCTGAAACACTCTAGAAGCTCCTTGTTAATGTCTGAAAACAGCCTGAAATCCTTGAAATGACTCAAAATTGCTGAATATATAGAAACATCCTGGAAATGCCCTTGGTATTTTAAAGACGTTTTTGGATATGGCTTGTTGTTTCTAGTGTTTTCAAAATGTTTTTGAAGTGTTCTTGTTTCCATTTACAAAACACAAATAGTTGAATAGGGGACTTGTGGCACTTTTTGAAACCTGTCATGAGTAGTGAGTCGAGTACATTTTTGGAGAGGAGATGGGGAAGTACATGAATGCAAAAAGGAAACAGCTAGAAGGAGCCCCAAAGTTCTAGAAATGATATTATAATTGGAAAATAGCAAGGGGATGAAAAGATGTTGATGTGGAGAAAGAATTGAGGGTTGGGGGCATGTCTGCAAAATATAACATGAATGAAGGTAACATTATGGAAATAACATGTTGATGAATATCTGCAATCTATTTAATGTATATGGACTTCATAATAATTTTTATGAATAAGTGAACAGACTTCTATCATTTTTTCATTTTGGGTTGTTGCCACTACAAATCATGGAAAGTCCCTTCAAAGGGAAGATAATGGCAATCTTTAATCATGGAGTTGTCATTTTATGGTAAACCATTGCCATGGATGATACCCTTTGTTGGTGTAATTAAATGTGTTGTACCTTGTCCTAGGTCATGATTACACCTTAGTTAATTTACTTAGGGACCACATAGGAGGTTGTTGGATATTTTCCACTTTTGGTGGACTTGACATGTCATTACTTTATCACTTCCACCTTTTGTGGACACATCATGTGATTATCTCTCCACCTTTTGTGGTGATTATCACATTATCGCTTTTCCACTTTAGGTGGAGTGATAGCTTTTTCATAGTTGTTTCATGTCATAAGCCCTTCTATGTTCTCACCTGGCTATATAACCAAGGGGTCTCCTATGTACATTTGCTCATTCCATCATATTTGCATTCATTGGCATAATACAGTTTATTCTTGTCATATTGCTTCTATCTCTCTTATGCTTGTGCTTTCTATTAGGCCTCTAGATCTTGGGTGGTTACCTTCGTAGCCAATTCTTACATGGCATTGAGCTACTAGGAGTGCCTTTAGTTAGTCTTTGGAAAGATTCTGAGTGGTTCCATTTTTGGCCTTGTACATGTGCATTTTGGGAGCTTGTTGCATCCGAAATGCCATTGCGCTCAGAAAGTGTCCCAGGATAGCCTCCAGATTTCTTTCCTTTGTTTCCATCTCTCAGCTTGACATTGGAGGCCTAATCGCAAAGGGTTGAAGATTGGAGGTGGTTGCCAGAGCCAAGAGCTAGCTACCACTTCGGAGCATTTTTAGCCAAAAAGGACATTGCCATCATGCTTAGAAGGGCCAAAAACCCATAAATTGATTGCCAAATTGTCCAAATCGGAGCAAGTTGTCCGTCGAGTGTAATTTTTTTCCTCGTCGAAGCCGATGGCTCCACCATAATGGTGACGGCATTTATTTTTTTTTTTTAAAAATATTTTCAAAAAAATCATTAAAAAATATAAAGTATTTTGCAGCTTTTATATTGTAAAAAGTTTTATTATTAAAAAAAATAAAAATCAGTTTGCATAATGCTGCATAAAACCTAATTTGTAGGTGCGGCGAAAGTACGGAGGGTATCTAGGGTACCGCTGCCACTAGGAGCTTATGTGGTGCACTAGTGGGCTCCCCACACGTGCATCGAAAGTACCGGCCCATCGGGCGGGTTCCTACAAAAATCTACGGGCGATTTTCAAATCAATCCGGCCACACCTTTCCAGAGCCAAGATTCCGCGAAGAACTCCACAGAGAATATTTCTGAATGAAAAAGATTCGCAACAAAGAGAATAATATTCCAAAGAACTACAAAGAATATTTCGCAGCGAATCGGATGAAGCACGATGACGCATACTAATCGCCAAATTTAAGCTCATAGTTTGATGACGCGAAAAGCCGCGTCAAAGATCATTTTGAAAAAGTTTGACCCTCTCCATTGAGTTATTCATTGAGAGGAGTGTTCACTTTGAGGAAAGCTCTCCTAGCTTGACCTCTAATCCTCCTCTTCCTTCCTCCATAGTGGAAAGTGATGATAGTGACTCCGATGATGATTCTTCCTCAACTTTGAGTCGCAAGATCATAACTTCGCAAGGTCCACTTGTAGTTGAGGCACCTCGTCCTTCATCTCCTACTAGACCTCGTTGGGCTCGACAGACTCTTGAGTCAGTAGGTTCTCTTGTTGGGGATCCTTTAGATACTCGAAGGACTCAGTCACAACATCAGAATTTTCCACATGCTTATATTGCTAGTGCTTCAGATCCATAATCCTTTAAGGAAGCTTCAGGCATTCCTTAATGGGATTCAACAATGGAGGAAGAGTATAGTTCCTTGATGAGGAACAACACATGGGATTTAGTTCCTCTTCCTAAGGGAAGAAAGATGGTTCGATGTAAGTGGATCTATCGGACTAAGTATGTAGCGGATGGAAGTGTGGATAAATACAAAGCTCGGATTGTGGAAAAAGGTTTCTGACAGGTTCCAGGTGTTGACTATACTGAGACCTTTGCATCCATTGCTAAGATGAACTCCATTCGCTTGACACTTGCTATTGCTGCAACTCATGGTTGGGCTGTACATCAAATGGATGTGAAGAGTGCATTTCTTCACGGGGATCTTCATGAGGAGATTTACATGGAGCAGCCACAGGGATTCATACAGGATTCTTCATTGGTTTGCAGATTGAGGAAGTCTATCTATGGCCTCAAACAGGCCCCTAGGGCTTGGTATGCCAAGATGGATTCCTTTCTTCTCTCAGCAGAATTCACAAGGTGTCATTCTGATCCGAATGTCTACATTCTGAAACAGGATGATTCTCACTTGCTACTTGTGCTCTATGTTGATGATTTGATCATTACAGGGAGTACCTCATCCATCATTGGCAGTGTCAAATCTGCTTTGCAAGACAGATTTGCTATGACCGACTTGGGCCTTTTGCACTATTTTCTTGGGATTGAGATCACACAGTCAGCTTCTGGGATTTCTCTTTCTTAGCCCAAGTATGCTCTTGATCTTCTAGCTCGATTTCACATGGCTGATTGTAAGCCTGCACCGACTCCCTTTCTTTCAGGAGTCAAGCTTGAGGCTAAGTGTTCTACTCCACTTGTTGATGCCACTTTGTATCGTCAGCTTGTTGGGAGTCTCATTTACTTGACTCATACACGCCCTGATATCTCCTTTGCAGTTGGCATGGTTTCACGCTTTATGCAGGAACCACATGAGCTTCATTGGAAAGCTGCCAAACGCATCTTGCATTACATCCAGGGTACACATCATCATGGGATTCATTATGCAGCAGGTACAGGACTTACCTTGGTGGGATATATAGATTCTGATTGGGCTGGCGATATTGATGATCGTAAGTCCACTTCTGGCTACAGTTTTCATCTTGGTTCTGGCCCCATTTGTTGGCAGAGTAAGAAGCAGCATGCTATTGCTCTTTCTTCTACTGAGGCTGAGTATTGAGGGGTTGTTAATGCCGCTACTGAGGCTATTTGGCTTCAAAATATTCTCACTGAGTTTGGATTCACTATTCCTCGTCCTACAGTCATTCATTGTGACAATTAGAGTGCCATCCAGATCTCGAAGAATCTGGTTCACCATCAGAGAACCAAACACATAGAGATTCATATGCACTACATTCGGGAGCTGATACAGGAGCAGGTCATCGATTTGCAGTATTGTCCTACAGCAGAGCAGGTTGCAGATATCTTCACCAAACCCTTCACTGAGAGTATCTACCATCATTTGCGAGCTCTCTTGGGGGTGCGGGATGTTTCTTCTGAGGAGGTCACTTGACTTCTTCATTCTCTCTTATGGGGGGGCTTTTTCCTCATTTGAGGTTTTTCCTTCTCATCTTTTTTTAGTTTTTGTTTCATCTCTCTTTTGGGGGGGAGTTTTTTCCCACTGGGTTTTCTCCCTTTCTCCGCTTTATGAGAGATTGCATTGCATTTGTACATGGGTACCTAACATGGCCTTGTAGCCGAGACCCATCTTGCATTGTTTGATATTGTGTACATTCTCCCTAAGTTGCACTTAAGGGGGGGTGTTGGTGTAATTAAATGTCTTGTACCTTGTCCTAGGTCATGATTACACCTTAGTTAAGTTTACTTAGGGACCACATAGGAGGTTGTTGGATATTTTTCACTTTTGGTGGACTTGACATGTCATTACTTTATCACTTCCACCTTTTGTGGACACATCATGTGATTATCTCTCCACCTTTTGTGGGTGATCCACTTTTTGTGGTGATTATCACATTATCTTTTTCCCACTTTAGGTGGAGTGATAAATTTCCATAGTTGTCTCATGTCATAAGATTATGACACTTGTCATAATCTTATGCCTTTCTATGTTCTCACCTTGGCTGTATAACCAAGGGGTCTCCTATGTACTATAAGCTCATTACATTTTATTCTATTGACAAAATACAATTTATTATTGTCATCTTGTTTCTATCTCTCTTATGCTTGTGCTTTCTATTAGGCCTCTAGGATCTTGGGTATACCTTCATAGCCAATTCTTACACCCTTGAAGAATATTGTGGCCTTTGAAAAAGACTATACTCCATATTTGCAAATCTTATGATTGAGAGAGACAATGACTTAAGTGATCTAGGTACAAAAGTATTTTAAGGAGAATGTTATTCAGATTACAAGAATAATGTCGGGTACAACACATTAAATTGTAGGATTTAACACGTTATAAGAAGAAACTAATTCATAGCAAAAATGCACAGGGAGAGTGATGATGCAGTTGAGAAGTGAAGGTATCAGGTGCTGTATTTGATATTTGTGATTGACTTATTGGCAAAGGAGGCAAGATGAGTCTGTTTCTCCTTGGTGAGTGGTGAGCAGGATAGAGGCTTGGTTGTTGATTGAATTGTTTTGCTGCAATGGAATTCTTCTTAACCCTTTCGTACGACTTCTCTATGCACATCAAGGACCTTTTCTGCTGCTTTTTGAGCAACAGTGGAATCCACTAATGGATATTTTTCAAGTGACAATAAGGCGAAAACCAATGAACCTCAGGGACGCGTCTCCCCCCCAAGCCCTAGTGTTTCCGGAACGGGGACGTCCCGCAGACGTGAGGACAGCGTTCCCACGTCTCCGATGGTGCCACCATTTTTTGCCTCGCCGCCAAAGACACAAAAACGTCTCGACGTCTCTGAGACGCTGAGGGAGACGCTTGGGTGTCCCTTGAGCGTCTCGGGGACGCCCAGGTGTCTCCTGCGGCAGACAATCAAAAAGTGCATTTATTTTTTTTTTAAGACATTTTTAAAATATTTTATTGGTTCTATTCAAACCCTAAGGGCATGTGGGGCCCATCTACACTCTTACATGCCTTCAAAAGGCCCTCCAATCTTCATTTTTATTCACATTTGCATTTCTACTTGTTTGCTACAGCAAGAAGAAGAAGAGTGAAGGCTGAGGAAAGAGTGATTGGAGGAGTGAAATGAGTGATTGCAAGTGAAAAAGGAGTGTCAAGGAGCAAGAAGAAGAAGAGGAGGAAGATTCTTCACCTTGTTGAAGAGATTTTTCAAGCAAAAGGTAGGGTTTTTAACTGATTTTTTATTTTATTTTCTGATTTTCAATGTTTTTTCATTTCTTGCTGTTTCATTTTTTAATTTTTCTTATTTCATTTCTTGTTGTTCCATTTTCTAAATTAATTTAGAATCTTAGATTTTGTTTTGCAATTTAAAATTTGTTAAAAAATTTAAAATATAGAGTTTTATTTTTTTAATTTTAAAGTAGGGCATAGGCTGAAACTATGTGTTTATTGATTTTTTTTTTCATTTTGTGAAATGAAGTGTCAAAATGAGCTCCCATAGTCATGAAATGAGTGAGGATGAGATGGAAACTCATTCTCATAGTGCAAGCCAATCAGAATATGAACCTGAGCATGAGGATGAGCCCAATGAGGGGGGTGAGCATGGGTCAAATCCGGAAGGGCAAACTAGTTCCATAGCTAGTGCACCAGTTTCTACTGATTGCCCTTCCCAGCTTTTGGCAAAGTGGGCTAGGGGTCCTTATGATCCCAAATCTCCTCTCAAACAGTTTGCAACAAGAATAACAACCCCAACGTCATCAACTGGTGGTATGAGGAAATGGAAATGCAACATTTGTGGTGATGATTGGTTTGGGAGCATCACCAAAGTTAATGCACACTTCCTCTTTTGGCCAGGAAAGGGTGTGGGAGCATGTGATTTTTTGAAGAAAGCTAAAAATTTGAAATACAGAATTGAGTTCAACAAGCTTTGGGGTGTTCCAGATGACGTGGCAATTCCAATGCCTACTACCTTGTCTGGTAGGCAACATATTCAGACTATTCAGCAGATTCAGGAGCAGCAAATGCAGAGGCAGCCACATATTTCTACTCCTACATTGCATCAGAGAGCAGGAACATTGTCAGGGTCAGCCTCAGACCGTCATCCACTTATAGCACTATGGCTGAATCACAACAGGGCAAGGGGAAACGCAAGATGCAAAGTCAGCCTAACCCCATAGCTGATTTATTTAATGTGCACCTGAGGGATCAAATAGATGATTCCATTGGCAGGTTCTTTTTTGCCAATGGAATCCCATTCCATGTAGCTCGATCTCCTTATTATAAGGAGATGATTTCGATGGTGGCGAAGGGAGGACCATCATATGTGCCACCAGGTGAGCACAAATTGAGGACCACGATCTTGGATAACAACTATGCCAAGATCAATTCATTGATGGAGACGATGAGGGCATGTTGGGAGGAGTCTGGATGTAGCATAGTTATGGATGGGTGGACGGACATTAGGCATCGTCCACTCATCAATGTCATAGTTACATGCTCAGAGGGCCCATTCTTTCTCAGGGCGGTTGATTGTTCAGGGCATCGAAAAGATGCTGATTTTCAGTTTGAGATCCTTCGGGCAGCTATTGAGGAGATTGGGCCACAAAATGTGGTCCAAGTAGTGACAGATGCAGCACATGTGTGCAGAGCTGCAGGGAGGCTTATTGAGGCAGCATACAGACACATTTGGTGGACTCCATGTTGTGTGCATGCCATGAACAATGCACTCAAGGACATGGGGAAGATTGAGTGGATTAGAGGAGTGGTCAACAATGCTAGAGATGTGCAGATGTATATCTGCAACCACCACACTTCACATGCCATCTTCAGGAGCTTCGCGAAAGGAGTTCTTGAAACTAGTTGAGACTAGATATGCATCCTATTTCATTCTTTTGGAGAGAATGCTTGAGTTGCAAGAGCCACTGCAACTCATGGTTATGACACAAGAATGGAATCGGTGGGATGGGGCCAGGACAGAGCAGGGGAAGAGGGTGAAGGAGATAGTGAAGAGTGATGCATTTTGGAATGATGCAAAATATATTGTCGCCATCATTACACCAGTTGTCCAGGTCATCAGATATGGGGATGGGGATGCACCTAACCTTGGAGAGGTGTATGAGTGCATTGATTCTATGCTTGGTCAGATGAGGGCAGTTGTGCGAGAGAAGGACCCCACTTTAGCATTCTACAATGTTTACATTCAACCTATTATTCAGCGTAGATGGGACAGCCTAAACACTCCCTTGCACATGGCTGCTTATGCATTGAATCCGAAGTGGTACATGCCTAGGCCTGGTAGAGTTACACCGATTCAGGATGATGAGGTGAAGGAAGGGTTCTTCAGATGCATTGATAGGATGTATGATGCTGAAGCTGCTGGCAACATTCGCACTGAGTGGACGAAATTTGCTACTCTTAGGGGTTATAAGGCTGCAGCAAAGGCGGACATAAGAACTATGGCACAGGAGGATCCGATTTTGTGGTGGACTTGTCATGGACCGAAATCACTGACTACCACACTAGCCATTCGTTTGCTGTCCCAGGTTTCTAGTTCTTTTGCTTCCGAGAGGAATTGTGTTAAATTTAGTGATTAGATTAAATGCACAGAAAATTAATTCAAAATCAGACACAATAACACAGCAGATACCCTGGGAAAACCCTCCTCTTGAGGGAGAAAAACCCAACAACAATATATCACTTATATATTGAATTATCAATGAATGTCTCCTTTACAAAGAGGCCGATATTAAGGCTGCAACTGCAACACAAGCTGAAGTAACTCGGCTTTTACAATAATATCGATTTGCCCTAGAGACAAATTCGCACTTGAAGAACTTGAACTTGATATGAATGTTGAATGAATATTGAATGAACTGAATGATCAACAAAGAGAATGCCAATGAATATATATACAATATCAAGAGAAGGACACGACTCTTCACTATCATGTCGGTCAGCATAGGGAGATATCCTTTCATGGAGACGCATCCAAAACATGATAAGTCGGCTTCCTCATAAATCGTATCTTGAAAATCGCGTCTCTTCCAATCAAGGTCGGCCTTGATAATAAATGTGCCTCTTCATTAAGATTTGTTAGTCTTAACAAATAGATATGTCTCTTAATAATTATGCCTCTTGGAGTATCAATAAATGAAATAGCTTGGGGCTATATTTGATTTATTACAAATAGGAGATCGCTGGAAGTAGAGACCGACGCTGTACATGAACATCAACAAATTGGTCTACTTATAGCTTCATCCACTCTCTTAAGAGGAACAGACTTACCTCTAGGAGAGCAGAGAAGCTAGTGGCTGTACATAGTGCCTTGCGTATCACTGACCGCAGGACACGTGTGTACAAGGAGAGCCCAGCAGCACGATGGGATGTAGAGCCAGAGGAGCCATCATAGATTGATGAGGATGAGGATGCTTCAGATATAGGGCTGGTTGGTGTTCCTTTGGCGGATCTTGACCTTGGGGAGTCCAGTGGTTCCAGTGATGAGGAGTTTGCCGACCTCCCGAGGGATGATTAGAGGCCTCTGCCTCCTTCACTACATTTTGTCATTTTGACATTTTGATTTTGTACTTGTTTTGATATCATGCTACTCATTGTAATCATCTTTATGATAAGATATTTTTGATATCATATAATAGAAATCTTCCATTTGCCGATTCGACAATTGTTACATTGTAGTATTGAGTATTACTATTCTAATTTCTAATTAGTAATTCGATATTGAAAACTTCAATGTTCAATGTTCAAGTATTTACTATTTAGTATTTCAATTTTGCTATTTTACTTCTTAATAGTCTTATACATCTTTTCATAACTAGCATTTTAAGTACCATATGTATAGTATATAGTATATACACCCCTCCCCCCTCCCGCCCCCCTGCCGTTGTCCCCCCGCCGTCCCAAAATTGAGGCCCCTTTGTTCCCTCGTCCCAGAAACTTGTCCCCCCATCTCGGTGTCCCCCCCGTCCTCGACGCCAGTGTAACATAGGCATAAATTGAAAAGCATTGTTGAGGATGTTTCTTTGCAAAAGGAAAGTTTGAGGAGTGGATTTTTATCAAGCTTGTAAAAAATCTCCAAATTGTTATTTAAGTTGTGGCATGCTTTGCAGCATAGATTTTGAGGGAAGATGTCTCTTACTGCCCTGCACTTATCAAAGGGCATTTTTTAAAGTCCTTTTCCAATAATTCAGATTCTGTTGGCAGTTCTTCTCCTTTGGATGTCAATAATGATGAAGGGAATCGAAGTCAATCTTGGGAGGCTGATAATTTGGCCTCACATAACTCCTGCCTCTCCTTTGGTTATATTCTTGTTTCTTTTATGCAAGATTCTCTAGATCTTTGCTTTTTTGATCAATGCATTGATACCATTTCAGCTCATCTGGGTAAAAGCTCCATTGAATCTAGGTTCATGGGCAGAAAACCAACATTGGAGGAGATTCATAGATGGATGAATGAAAGTTGGCGCAAGGTCAAAAAGTAAACCCTTTCTCACTTTGAAAAGGGATTCTTTCTTCTTGTTTTCCAGTCTCTAGAAGATCAGGATTTTGTGTGGAACAATAGTCCTTGGTTCTTTGGCAGGATGGACATCTTCACAAGTGTCTGGGAACCTTTCTTGAATTTGGCAACCAAGGTCTTTTCCAGAATTCCTTCATTGATCTGCTTTTACAAACTTTCATTGGTAATGAGGTTTGAAGGGCTGATAAAATTATTAGCAGAAAAGCTTGGTGATTTTTTTAGGATTAATTTGGCTTGGGAAGATGCTCATTTGAAGTATGCTAGAGTTCCCATGATAATTGATATTTCTAAAATTGTTTTCTTTCCATATGAATTTTTATCTAGGGATAGTTCTTGGATCCAATATGTTAATTTTTGAAGGACCGTCCTTAAGATATTTCAGGTGCAATCAGCTAGGGTACAAGTGGATGGAGTGTCATTGTTCCAAGGTAGTGGTACCTCCAATCTCTCCTTTGCAAAAATGGATTCCTAAGATTTGTAGACTTGATTTAGATATCATTTGGTGAAACCATGGCTGTTTCATGGCTGTGTGTGCTTAGGAATCTTTTTCCTCTTCACCTGTTGTTACTAAGAACGGATCATATGCCTATTTTTCAAAGTTGTTGGGATGTCATGGAAGTGCAGCAAGCTGGGAAGATTATTGAGTTGGGGCAGCTTGTAGATTTTGATAATCAACTTAGCAATGAAGAGGATATGGCTCATTTGGAGGATGAAGAAAAATAAATGTCTTACTATCGAATGAGATACTAACCATTTTGCAGTCTGTTATTCATAAGACTAAACTGAATTGTGACCCCTTTAAAAAGTGCAAGTGGAAATTTGGGAAAGAAAATATATTGGAGGATGTTGCAAATGGTAATCAGTCTTCTATTAGTAATTTTCTTCATTTTGATGGATCTAAAGGTTTGGTTGAGGTGGTGAAGAATACAAAAGAAGATGAGTGGGATAGTTTGGGCAGTCTCCCACCTGTGCCTTAGGATGTTTCGTTGGTTCCATCTTAAGGCAAGAAGAGAAGAGTCAAGGAATCCAAAGCAAAAAGGTTGTCTGGAGGCCAGGGACTGCATTGGTGATGGTTCACAATGGACTATGTAGGTTCTCCTTTCCTGCAAAGGAAGGAGCTTGATCACAACATGGTCCTGTTAGAATATTATATTCTTATATTGTTTAATGGTCAACAGTAGTTGGTAGGTAGACATTTAATGTCTACATTATTTTGCTCCTATATAATGTACTCTGTTCTTGAGTAATAGATATCACATTCTACCAGTTCACTTTTTGAACATGGTATCAGAGCTAGTCTGGGCCTAACTCTTTCACTAGAGGGTCCAGGATTATGAGTGTGATCTTCTGAGACTTTGCTGGGTGTATTTGTGAGTCCAAATCAAGAGTTCTTGTTTGAATTTTTCGTGAGTATTTTCTCATGAAAAATTTCGACCCTCCTGTTGCTTTAATCTGGGCGTGACTTCAGGTTTAGGGTCACGATTTTTTGTCTTAGACGATGTTTTATCCTTGGCGCACGGTCTACTGCTTTTATGAGCACGATTTTGAGGCTAACGTCTCTTTGCCTAGGCACGATTTGTTTGTTTCTCCTGAAGGTCGCGTTTTGAATCACGTTTTTTAAAAAGACCGCGAAAGCTTCTGGGCGTTGCATTTTCTACCCTCGTCGCATCTTCTGCTAGTCGTGCGTGCTTTGAAACAAGTTTTCTGGTGATTTCTTTCTTTGAGCGCTAATGGGAGTTCTTCGTTTTTGCTGGTTTTGGGGCCGCGTTTTTTCATACCTGATTGCGTTGTTTGCAACCCTTCAGGCCACGCGACTTGTGCATTTTGAATGCGTTTTTCACTGTATTCTGGACGCGTTTTAAAAAGATTTTTTGTGCCGCGACCTTGTTATTGGGCTTTCTGGAAACGTGTTTGCAAGTGGATTTTCTTCTGCATGCAATTCTTCTATCTCTGGCCGCGGTTTTGAATTTGGTTTCAGACACACGTTTTTCCCTCTTGGTGTCTTCTGGCTACGCCCTTAAGATTTCTGGTGTTTTCCAGAAATTTTTTGCAATTTTTTCAAGCTCTCATGGCGGCTAGGGTTTCCAGAAACTTCGTCTAGGGTTTTGACCCTTTGTTCCAAAGCTAATTTTTTTTTCGATTGTAGATTCTTGGTGGGTTTTTTAAGATCTCAAATGGGTTGGTCTCTGATTTTTCTAGGTGCTTCGTTTTTCGTGCCTCGGTTTTTTTGTAGATTTGTTCTGGCGTCTAGGGTTCCAAACCCTTTGTTTTTTCAGCCGATAATCAATGTATGGGTTTTTTAATATTTTTTCCCTTAAAAAAAAAATCAGTTTATTGTATGGGTTTTAATATTTTTTCCCTTAAAAAAATCTGTATGGGTTTTCATAATTTTTTCCCTTAAAAAATTCTGGGAGGGTTTATAATTTTCTCCTAAAAAATTAAGAGTTTTTCTTGTATACCCTAGTCAGGGTTTCTGTTGTTCAGGAGGGCTCTCTGATATTTGGTTTTTACCGTTTTTTTCGGAAAAAAATGGTGATTTGTAATCTTCGGATTTCTAGGTTTGGCGATTTTTTCCTCAAAAATCGTGGTTGGTTGTAGTCTATATTGGTCGCACTTGGAGTTGTTGGGGCGAACATCTACACCACTGGCTTCTTGCAGTTTAATCTAGGGCGTGATGCTCATCTGCAAAAGTTTTGACGGTTTGCCAATTTATCCTCAAAATCGTGGCAGTTGTTCTCGGTGTGTCTCTGGTTTCAGGGAGGGAGAGCTCTGTTACCCAACATCAGGTTGGACGTTTTGTGATGACTTCTGGTTAGCAGTTATGCAAATTCTGGGAGGGTTGGTGGCAGACTCATCTCAAGTGGTAGAGTCAGTAGCTGACTCTTGTCTTTTATTGCAAAAGCTTTTTGAAGAAGGGGGCAGCCTTCTCTGGTATTTCTTTGGACGGTTTTTGGTCATTAACATTCTGCAGATCCAGGGAGGGTCTCAGCAGCAACAGAGTGTTCTAAAGCATTTGTGACCAAAAACCTGCAGATTGTTTTCTATAGGCTAGTTAGACGATTGACCATTAAGGGAGGGTGTTAGAATATTATATTCTTATATTGTTTAATGGTCAATAGTAGTTGGAGGTAGACATTTAATGTCTATAGTATTTTGCTCCTACTATATAATGTACTCTGTTCTTGAGTAATAGATATCACATTCTACCAGTTCACTTTTTGAATAGGTCCTGAGGTGCTTTCTTCCTCTATTGAGGGTTAGTTGAGGTTTCGTTGTGGAGACAACAGATTCTAAGTGTTTGTTTCTGTTCTGGTAGGAGATTTGGCTTATAGACTGTATGTTTCCCTTGGCTTTGTTAAGCAGGAGTTTGTATAGTTAAGGCTTTGCCTCTTTGTTTGGTTAGTTGTTTCATATTTTGTTTGTGTTTTTGGTTATGGGAGAGGGCCCCAAAAGATTCTCTCACTTAAATAAAATGAAGAAGAAGAAGAAGAAACAAATATATGCTGTTATTTATAAGCAGTCAATTGACTGCAAAGATTGTCAAAAAATGAAAAACACATTTTCAAGAGTGAAAAGAAATAGTCCAATAAAGAAGATATGCCACATGGAAAGTATCATATCGAATTAATGAGATATATGAATTATACACCAAGCTTGAATGTAAGTTAGAGTAAAAAAATACCATTAATATAAAATTCTAATACTTTTATATCAAATAGTTAGAGAATGACCATCTATTTATATGAGCACGAAGGAATCTCATTTAGGAGAATTTATGTCATATGGAATGACAGCTCACATGGGAGTTACAAGAGACACGAGGGAATAATCCACACTAGCATTAATCACAAATCATAATAGCTGTGGTACCATATGGTAAGCATGGGATATTTGGCAGATTAGTTGTAAGAGGGAAAAAAAGAAGAAACAAAAGATAATCCTAATTTACATGCTCACAATCCACATTTAAATATTTGGAAATTAACATTGTTTCTCACACCCCCTTATTCTGTAATCTGCTATCTTTCACTTGAAGTAGTTCTATACGTTTTCCAAATCCTTCCCTTTCTCCTCTCTTCCACCCTAAATAGCCCTGATTATATTATCCATTTAATCTGCACTGGAATATAAGCAAATATTCAATTACTCTGCTATACTTTTGTTCTTGAACGAAATGGTGATGCACCTTCACAAATGTAGTTTGAACATGGAATACAGGTTCATTTGTAAGCTGAATGGTACTCCAATTATCACAACTCTTCTAGGATCATCCTGCAGAAACCTGCAGAACCCCAATGTGTCTAAGAAGCCTTTTTAGACAGATTGCCTTGTGTGATGAATTTCAGTAGCCCAGTCTGAGTTTGTGTGGCCTTGAAGTTTGATCTCATTACCTCTAGTCAAGAGGAGTTCAATTCTGATAGAGCCTTTGATATATATGAGAATCATTTTTGTAAACTTCCAATAAGAGATGCATGGAGAACTCATAATCCATGATACAGCATGATGCAGAGTCCACTGAGCAGACATATATGCTTTTCAACTAAAATATTGAAGCTATTGCATACATTTTGACACAGCTGCAGCATATATTGAGGAGTGGAGAGACAAATCATATTACATCACAAATTTTAATAATCGATTTATAGATACATTGAAATTAGTTTTGTTTCGTTCTGTAGAACATCACTTAACTCAAAAACTATCCCAATATGGAACTTTCTTCGCCATTCATATAAATAAGATAACGTAAAAATATAACTGCCCATTACACATGCAATTTGATTATAAATACCCATCACACAAAATAGAGGCTTTATTTTCTAAATGTGGGAGAACAAGGTCTGCATGCTCTCAATCTTTTAAATACTTTAGTTAATAAAAACTCCTCCTTGTATGCCGTGTATCCCCAAAATGATAAGTTATGGACTGACCAGTGTTACTGAACTTCTAGCCTGAATCACAACACTAAGTGCATAACTGATATCAGGCCTAGTGGTATTTGAAATACATGGGATTTCCACTGTGCTGGCTATACAATTTTCCATGTTTATAAAAAAATATCCCTTGTCAACCTACCACAAACTTGCAAAGTAGTGGACAAAATACACTTATCAGTTATCATTTTATATTGTATAACTTATATTAATCTCCTTGCTCTTCAGAAGAGCATTGGCTTTGGTGTGTTCATATGATTCATAAAATACTCAGTTGCAGAGATCAACAGAAATGCCCTTCATTATTTGCTTGGAATTGCTTCAGTGTTGGAATTGGGTACAGGTTTTCTTTGGAAATGTTTCATATTCACCTGAAATGCTGAGCCTTTCTTTGAAATGGTCTAGAAAAGCTGACTGCATTTTGGGGCTGTTTCTGAGAAGGGCTCAATGTCTATGGCATTTACATAGTATTTCCAGTGTGTTATGTCTATTTTTTGTTTCCATTATCATTATCATATTCTTTATGTTTTTTTAATAAATTAAATTGAACATTTCCATGGCGCACTATATCTATAGTCCTCTAAAATTGAATCCTTTACTTCCTATGCTACTTTATTGGGGTCCATAATATTTCCATTGATCATTTGCTTGGATTATGGCTCAAATTCTCAACATTGTGGATTTTGGTTAAGGCTTGGATATGTTTATATTGGAGATCTTATGCTTTTGATGAAGGACCAATCAAGTATATGGTTATGTTCACATGCATAGATCAATGAAACTAAAGAATCATCATGCACCTAAGGTTATGTGGTATTGCAATTTTTTTTGCTGGCAACTTGGTGAAATTGTCTAATAATCACTTATGTTGAATCTTTTTATGTTATATACTCGTCAACATAATTCTTTAGGGAGTCTTGGGATACATTTAGATTTTGTGCTATTTTGCAAGCTGCATGTTTCTAGCCTCATTAGTTCATTTTATTCCTCAAGTATATCCCGTGAACATGTGATTTTGTCAAGATTTTACGATGTATCATGTAATATCTGTTACTCTGTTCAGATGAAACTTGTTTTGTATAAGGAAGCTTTCCTTGCATCTGAAGATTTTTGGAAAATTAATTACTGATGTGTTTAAAATTATGGTGTTGATCATCATTCTGACATGACATGTGTCAGCATCTAATTGTAAAAATTCAGAATCTGAAGGATTATCATCTATGCTACTGTTGAGTTTCTTTTCTGGATTTGGTGCAGGATACTGAGTGCCTTCTCCAAAGTTTCTCCAAAACCAAAATCATTTACACCTAACAGGTGAAATAACTATTTCCCTTTATTTCTAAGAAACACCATGCATATATTTCTTCCTTTTTTATCTTCTGTGGATGCCATTGTGATGGCTCAGCAGTTGTATTAACAGACCTGATACACTTTCTATTTACATTGCTCAATTCTGAAGCCATCTTTTGAGCTGCAATTTTGATTTTATATTTATATTTTCCTATTGATTCTTTTCTGTAGCACTGAGTTTCAAGAGCTGGAGACAGTTCCAACTTTGGCAATCATGGAGGGTCCTCTGGAGTCTACTGAATCAACTCCAGTCACTGATGCAGAGGTTTCTGAAGAGCCCTTTGAACATTTTTTTGAGGTATGTCTCTCTGGGTGCTATATTCTACTGAAAATTGCAGAAATACATAGTGCCGATTAATACAAAGAGTAGAAATAACTGATTGATAACATTGGTCTAGACAGTGTTTATTTAAGGACAACTTAAACAGGTCAGAAATTCTTTTTTGGTGTAGGAGACACTGTTCTCTGAAACTCTGCATGAGTTAATTCATACCAATTTTTCTGTTCCTTTTTATTCTGCTTACCTTTTTAAAGTAACAATCTTTAGAAAAGAATATTGTTCTGGACTGTCATTAAAGGATCCAGTAGGAAATATTCTAGCCATTTGTTTATTTGGCTATTCGAACTTCAACAAGCTTTGTTACCATACAAGTGTTGGAAGTAAGCTTTTGTCTAGTTGTAGTTCTGATGATATCATCTTTCAATTTCGGATTGTTGATGCTCAACTAATCACGGGCTTGACATAGGTATTATGGCCTGTTGTTTACATTCATTTCCCAATGTTCACTGGGTGATAGTTTTCCTTTTATTTAATTTTTGTGTTGACATATGTAATTCCTTGCAGCATCACATAGACCTTATCTTTTCCATCATATCATGAACCAAAAATTCTTGAAATCACATGTTAAGAGAACAGTTTCATTCATTGCATTTCCTTGATTGTTGAATCAAATTAATTGAATTTTTCTTTGAATTGTTCATTCTTCAGTTGCTTGAACATTTATTAATTAATTACACAAAACAATATGTGAAATCGTTACCTAGATAGTATATCATACCAGAATGATTCAGGCGACTGATTATAGTTCCGGTTCCTTGTTTTGTCTAACAACTAAAATGACTCAGATGGGAAGAGAACTTGGGAGGCACACTTGAACTTTTGAATACTTTATCATTCTAACTGTCTGCCCATGTCTCTGCATTTGTCCAATCATGAATATTAAAATATGGTTTACCAATTTACTTCAAGCTTGTTTATTAAATTGATTTATTATGGGTACTTTTCTCCTATCCTACATTGTGATAACACATCCTCAAAAGCAACTTATTTTGATGTAAACTGGCCCAAGAAATCTGAAAAATGATTACATCTACAAATTGCAGTCTACATATAAAGTTATCATACAGCTGCTAAGTGGCCAACACTATGGTGCCTATCTAGGTTAAGAGTTTGGTTAAATGTGTATAGTGCTAAGCATAGTAGCAGAAATTGGTAAAAAATCACAAAAAATTGGAACTTGAAGCAGAGAAAGATTTTTTAGACTGAAAAATTGCCCAAAAAGATTTTTTGCTGATTTAATCCAATTTAATTCTGATTAAATCAGGATTCACCATAAAATAGAGTTTTTTGGTGGTTTTTGACTGTTTTCTGATTTTATGTTGCAATCTTTTTCATTTAAAAAAAACCCTAAACTTTATTTTTTCCTTTTTTTGAAAATGGTAGAATAATATATCTCTGTATAGTTAACGGTCAATATTAAATGTAATTAGTTAGTTGACATCTTAAATGTCTTCTGTAGTGAGTAGGTAGAGGTTGGTAGACATCTTAAATGTCTACAGTTGTAGTTAGCTGAAGTAGGTCATTTCATTAAATGACTACATTAGTTTGTAATTTCTATATATTGTAATCTTCTCTTCTTCTGAATACAAGCAAGTTAGTTTTTACCAGTTCACTCTATGAACATTGTATCAGAGCCCAGGTGACTAAAAAATTAGTCTTCTGAAATTTTGAAAGAAATTTTTAAAGATTTTGAAGATTGATTTTTTCAAGTCTTGAAAAAAAATTCGAGGGTTTTTGGTTGGAGATTTTCATGGGTTTCTTCTCACAGAAAATCGAGGCCCTCCTTCTACAAATTCGTGTGGACTTTTTTTGGAAGAAATCGAAGGAGGTTTTAGTGGTCGCGACTTCTGCTAGGGCGCGTTTTTCTAAAAACTCGATTTCTTTCATATGGTGCCGAAAATATGAAGGCTTGTACTCACGTTTTCTTTTGAAACCTCTGGGCACGGGTTAGACGCGTTTTTTTTCTACAGTTGGGGTGCAATTTCTGAATGCGTTTGGTCTCCTTAAAGCTGTGAAAATCTGTTCGTGTTTTTCCTCAGTCTGGACGCATTTTTAAGTGTGACTTGCAGACGCGATTTCTTTGCAGTTAGACGCATTTCCCAGCTCTTGTTTGGCCGCTTTTTTTTCAGAATTCTGGGCGCACTTTGTTCTATGATATTTTTTATAAAAAAAAAACTCGCAATTTGGTGCTGTATTTTGTCTGATTGTGGATACACGATTCCTCATTTTCTTGGATGTGATTTGAGTTCTTGGTGCCTGCTAAATATCCTGCGTTCTACCTCTTCTTGATGCATTTTTGAAGGCTTTGCGTTTTTTTCCAGAATTTTTTAAATTTTGTCGTCTAGGGTTTTTATAAAATCGTTTGATTTTTGGGTCGGATTAAAATTTCGATTGCGGATTCTTGGTGGGTTTTTCAAGATCTCAATTTCGCTGTCTTTAGTTTTTTCTGGGTGTCTCGAAGTTCATGCCTTGAAATTTGTGCACATGGGTGTTGCCAAAATTTTTTGGGTATTCTTCAAATTTTTTGGGTTTGTCTTAAAGACTCTGCATTGGTTTTATACCTTGAAATTCGTGCTAGGGTTACGATTTCTACCTTGAAATTTGTCTTGCAGAACTTGTTTTTGTTTTTTCGCATGGTTTTGTGCCTTCACCTTTGACTTAGGTATGTGATGGCATCTTTGACAAATATAATGCTCGAAAGCAGCCAAAAGTTCAATGGGAAGAATTACAACACCTGGAAGCAGCGCATGATTATGATCTTTGAATATCTGCCTCGATCAGGATCGTTTTGGGGAACTCAACTCGTCCCATTGTAGCCGGAAAGGACAAGGACAAATGGGATGAATGCAATCGGGAAGCGTCATGCTCATCAAACTTTCGTCCACGGATGAGTAGCTACCTTATGTATCGTCGACAAAACAGCTATGGAAATGGGATCATTTGAAGGCCCTTGATGAAACCTTTGACGAAGATTAAGGTCATTCGTGATCAGTTGGAGGCGATTGGTCGAACAATGGAGGAAGAGGACATAGTTGTCATTACTTTGAAGAGTTTGCCAAAATCTTATGAGCATTTCATTGAAACACTCAATATTACTTCAATAAATGTTGATTTGAAGTTTCCAGACGTGTGTAACAAGCTTCTACAACAGGATAATTGGAGACAGCAGTTTGGGAGCAGTACCAGTTCCACCTGCACAGAGCAAGCGTTCTCTACCAAATCTTCTGCTAAGAACAAAGGGAAGGCTCAATCTTCTCAGCTGAAAGACTCTGGTTCGTCTCAGGACAGCAAGAAGAAGAACGTTCAGTGTAATTATTGTCATAAGTGTGGTTACATGAAGGTTGATTATCGGGTTCAATTGGCTTCTTAACAAAAGAAGCAGAGAGGTTCTCAACAAAAGGCAAATGTCGCAGAGCACTCTGAGCATAAAGAATCTGCATTCTATGCTTTTATGGCCAAGAGAACAACAGATCCAGTACAATCTTCTGCCTGGCACATTGATTCCGGGGCTTCGCGACATTTTACTCATCATTGGGATTGGTTCACAAAATTCGAACCATTCTCTAATTTTGTCATTTTTGGAGGAGGCGAAGAGTACATAGTTGTTGGTAAGGGAACTGTCCAAATTCACTCAAGAGGAAGAAATTTAATCTTTCTTGATGTCTACTATGTTCCAGGCATGGAACATAATCTTCTCTCCATCAGCCAAATCATGAGGCATCTTCCCCAATTGGATGTTGTTTTTAGTTCGTCCACTTGCAACATTGTTGATAGGGAGACTTCTACTACAATCGCTATGGGACTTGAGGATCATGGTCTATATAGACTTGCTAATTCCGGTGATTCTCAGGAGCATGCTTTGGCCGCTAGGAGTACTTTCATTAGCAAACTTTGGCATCAATGTTATGGGCACTTGAATGTGCACTCTCTCTCAACTGTCTCGAGAGGGTTTGGTTGCTGGTCTACCTGAGATTCAAACTTAAATTCATAGAGTTTGTGGAGCCTGTCAAGTTGGGAAGCAGCATTAGACACCATTCTCGAATGGTGATTCTTGGTGTGCCTCCAAGGCACTTCAATTGGTTCACACTGATGTATGTGGACCAATGAACACTCCATCTGTTACTGGGTCTAGGTACTTTTTATTATTTGTTGATGATTTTAGTAGAAAAATGTGGGTGTATTTTTTGAAAAATAAATCATATGTGTTTAGTACATTTCAGCATTATAAGGCCTTAGTTGAGAAAGAATCAGGTTCTCAGATTGTCACTCTAAGGTCGGATAATGGGGGGGAGTTTTGTTCAGTTGACTTCTCTACTTTTTGTGCTACACATCGCATTAAGCGCCAACTCACCACACCATACACCCCTCAGCAGAGTGGTGTCGTTGTACGTAGGAATCACACTATTACTGAAATGGCTCGTTCTATGATGGAGTATATAAATGTCCCTAAGAAATACTGGGTTGAAGGAGTTTATACTGTTGCCTACCTCTTGAATTGGTCACCTACACAGGGCGTTAAGAAGATGACTCCTAAAGAAGCCTAGTCAAGACGTAAGCCTAAGGTGGGCCATCTGAAAGTCTTTGGTTCTATAGCTCATGTTTGGATTCCAAAAGCCAAGCATGCCAAGTTGGACTCCAAGAGCCAACAACTTATGTTTACTGGTTACAAGGACAATCACAAGGCATACAGGTTGATTGATGTGGAGACATATCGTCTCATATTTAGTCGTGATGTTGTGATTGATGAGACTACTAGTCCATTTCTTCCTACTACCAATCCTGAGGATCATCCTATGAAGGTTTCTGATGAGGGTGTTCGTCTTCCTCTTGGTTCCCCTGATGGGAGGGCTTCAGAGCATTCAGACTCTGAAGATGAGGAGTCTACCAGTCATGATCTAGCACCACCTGATTTTCCTCAGGATTCACATCCAGATGACTTTTTTTCCAGAAATCCCAGGAGATGATGTTTCTCCTACTCCAGATGTTGATACTTCTATTTGTCGGCCTAAGTGGTGGCTCAAGACTATCGAAGATCTTCATGATGATGAACTCATTGAGGGCAAACCAGCTCGTAGAAAGAGCAAGCAACAAAACACAGTCAATTTTGCTCTTATAGCCAACATCCACAACATCTATGAGCCCCAGCCATATTCAGAGGCTAAAGGAATTCCAAAGTGGAAAAAGGCAATGGAGGCATAATACCATAGTCTTCTGAAGAATCACACTTGGGTTTTTTTTGATCTTCCTCCTGGGAAGAAACCTATCAGCTAAAAATGGGTTTACAAGGTCAAGTATCATGCAGATGGTACTTTGGATAAATACAAGGCCAGATTGGTTGCTCGGGGATTCACACAGCAGGAGGGCATTGATTATGAGGAGACTTTTGCTCCTACTGCCAAGATGAGCACAATTCGTCTTCTTCTCGCTATTGCAGCCTAGTTTGGATGGCAAGTTCATCAGATGGATGTCAAGAGTGCCTTCCTCAACGGTGAATTGCAGGAAGAAGTCTACATGACACAGCCTCCTAGTTTCAAGGTTGCCGGACAAGAACATCAAGTATGTAGGCTCGTAAAAGCACTCTATGGATTGAAACAGGCTCCTCGGGCATGGTACTTCAAGATTGATCAGTACTTTGTTGATCATGGTTTTCAGTGCAACCCTTTTGACAGTAATCTGTATGTCAAACACTCTAGTGATGATATTCTCTTTCTTGTTGTCTATGTTGATGACTTGATCATTACTGGTAGTTAAACACATTTGATTGCAGCGATCAAATAGGATTTGTGTCAGGCTTTTGACATGACAGATTTGGGGCTTCTCCATTATTGCTTGGGTATTGAGGTTTGGTAGACAACTGATAGTATTTTTATCTGTCAGTCTAACTATGCTCGAAGTCTGCTTGACAAATTTCGGATGCAGGATTGCAAACCTGCCTCCACACCTATGGAGAAGGAGCTGAAGTTGTCAACCAACTCTGATTCACCTCCTATCGATGAAACGACATTCAAGCAACTAGTGGGCAGTCTCATCTACCTCACTGCCACTAGAACTGATATCAGTTTTGTTGTGAGTTACATTTCTTGCTTCATGACAACTCCAAAAGCTGATCATTGGATTGCAATGAAGCGAGTGTTGAGATATGTTAAGGGCACTTCAGATTTTGGCATTCTGTATGGTAGATGCAAGGATCCAAAGCTGATTGGTTATACAGACTCAGATTGGGTAGGTTTAGTGGATGACAAAAAATCCACTTTTGGGTATGTATTTAGTTTGGTTACAGGGGATGTAACATGGACCAGCAAGAAGCAACAAGCAGTGGCTCTTTCCTCGATTGAAGTAGAATATCGAGGAACTGTTAAGACAGCATGTGATGCAGTTTGGCTCCGCAGAATGCTTTCTGACATGCACATGTCACAAGCAGGACCTTCTCCCTTGTACACTGATAATCAAGGGGTGCTCACACTGGCCAAAAATCCAGTCTTCCATGAACGTACCAAGCATGTTGAGCTTCATTGTCACTACATCTGCAAGCGGGTAGAAGATGAATCAATTCAGCTACAGTATGTTCCGACAGCGGATCAGACTGCTAATATTCTCACCAAGTCTCTGAGCCCGGATAAGTTTGTCAAATTCAAGGGGCAACTTGGTGTTGTTGATAGATTGACCATTAAGGGAGGGTGTTAGAATAATATATCTTTGTATAGTTAATGGTCAATATTAAATGTAATTAGTTAGTTGACATCTTAAATGTCTTCTGTAGTGAGTAGGTAGAGGTTGGTAGACATCTTAAATGTCTATAGTTGTAGTTAGCTGAAGTAGGTCATTTCATTAATGTCTACAGTAGTTTGTAATTTCTATATATTGTAATCTTCTCTTCTTAATACAGGCAAGTTAGTTTTTACTAGTTCACTCTATGAATAGAAAACCCCAACCTTAACCTGATTTTCCATTTTTTTGAAAACAAGCTATTTTTTGGTCTGCCAATTTATTTGCAGAACAATTTGCTACTTTGGTGTTAAGGACGGTTGTTTCAGAAGCAATCACAATAGGCCACTTACCTAAAATGCCAATTAAATGAATAGACTTTGGAGCCAAATACCAGTATACTTCAAAGTTTGAACCATGAGTTCTAATTGCCAATTTAATTTCTTTAAGAGCACTTAAGTACAAGGGAATTGTTTTTTCTCATTTTAATTATTTATAGGTTTGTACATTGAATTATTTTAATAGCCAATTCAATTTCTTTAAGAGCACAGGGGATTTGTTTTTTCTCATTTTAATTATTTATATGTTTGTACTTTGTATTGTGGTTTTCATATTTATGTGGTGTAACTACCTAACAATTTAGTTTTGAATGATTACTCGTTATAGAAATGGCCTTAATCCATAAGTACAGTATTCTGTATTTCATGTAGCCTATTTTTTCATGAGTGAATTGAGTCCTTTTTTTTTTCCCATCAGGTCTTGCTTCTTTGCATTTTCAGTTGGGAAATTTTATCATAATTCTCATCTTGCTCGTTCTTAACTAATATTAGTTCGTATTGGCAATTCTCATTTAGAGTACCTTGCTATTCCACCTAGGTTTGAACCAGTTTGCAATTATTTGCAATTTGGGCTCGAAGCAAGTTGTGATTTTGCTGTCAGAAAGCATAAGTTTTTTTTCACATTGCTCCTCTTGCTTGTGTACCCTATTTTCTGGTTCTAGTTGTGATTATCTCTAGATGTCAACTCTTCTAACCCGTACGTCATTGGAAGAGTGATATAACCCAGTTATCTATTCTTCATGCTAATAAATAACTTATTCCCAGTCTGACTAGCATTGCCAATACGAGACACCTTATTTTTCAGCAAATTGAAAACCATGCATGCCTATAATGAGGTGACAAGATGCTCTCATAGACATCCTAGCCATCACCAATGCTTTTGTGATCTATTCGCTGACTTCAATGCAAAGACATGTCATTGCACATGGTCAATCATCAAACTCAAAAACAAATATCTCTTAAAGCTGTCTAGATAGAAGCAAACCTCATAAATGGCATTGCTTCAAGGTTATTTCCTTTATTACATACCTGAGACGGAGCTTCACACTTTGCATGCAAGAGAGTACACAACCCTTGTTGTTGCGGCTACAGTCATCACTTTCAATGTGTATACTGATATTGTCTCTCAGAAGAGTGCAACTTGAATGTGCATCTCGGGCTTTAATAAAGGCCTATATGTAATTTGCCATGTTGCACACACGATATTAGCACAAAACCTAACATGCCACGCATGCCCCTTTTGCTCTTTGTAAATTGTGTTCCATCAACTACCTGCATGCAAAAACTTAAAACCTCATTGTCCCTCAACTTGAATGATCTTTTCCAGCTTCAACGAGATACTCTAGATGCAGCTTCTCATGCTCTTAAATAAAAGGAGCTCAGGGCATGTGGCTTGAGGATCCCACATGACATGCATCCTTTTTCGTCATTTTTCCATTTTAATCACTATCATCAACCTACAAGAAAAATATTAATTCTTTTTGTCATGGCACATAAAAGCTAAACAAGTATACAATCCCATACTAGGAATTCCTTGCACATGTTTGTATGTGAACTGCAGTTTAAACAACACTAGACAATCAAAGAAGTTATGTTTATTCAAACCTTACTTTAGACTTTTGTTAGCTTTGCTGCATTATCCATCTATTTCTAGAAGACATTCAAAATGAACCATCCATGTCAAATTGCACTCAATGGTTTAATTCTTCTTTAGAATAATATATAGTTCTGAATGCTGTACAGCATTACAATTCATCACTCCAAAGATATATGAGCTGACTATTCTAGAAGATGAAATGCGATTTTATTATTGATCACTTACACAAAACAATCAAGTGTACTGCATCCACTTTTAAATGGGTAAAAATTGTCCTAACAGTTAGGAGGAAATGCTTATTAAGGACTAGGAAATTATTTGTGCACATATTTAAAATTTGTTGTTGTGTTTCAAGTTCTTTTTACATTCTAGTATTCTTCACCAAAGTTGGTTAACAAAAGGCTAACTTAGCATAAACTCTTCCTAGAGAATGAAAATTATATAAAGTTGCAAACTGATGTAAATACCTTATTCCTCGTGAATGGAATGGTGGCTTTAATAAGCAGGTTGTGTACTTTTATCAGTTAGAGTTCTATGTTTTCTTTGCATTCTTTCCCATTTGCATTTAGGAGGGTTTTATCTTTCTTCACAACTTGCTCTGCCCGAGTTCATATTGATTTCCATATATTTGTACTTGTAAATAAAATTGAGCATAGGATGGCATGAAAAACTTAGCTAATAATGACATATCACATAGGCCAAAATTGGGTGTTTTTCTTTCCCATTTGCATTTACAAGGTTTTATCATTCTTCACAACTTGCTCTGCCCGAGTCATATTGATTTCTCTATATTTGTGTAAGCAATAGTTCAGAATTTGAAATGGAACCAAATGCAATGCAAGAGAATCCTATTGCAAACCATTAGAAAACTCTAGATAGAGCTCACAAAAGAGAATTCAACATAAACATAACATCAAACAATCAAAGAAAATGTTACCATAAACTCTATTGCAATTAGATTTGCTCCTTGATGGGTTGATATGTGGATCCTCCTTTGCTTGAAGATACCAATTTGACAGCATGTACTTAGCATAAGTGATAATGGATTAATTTGGATGAGAGAGTGCCTAAATTTTTAGATTTTTGAAAAGGGGAATGGATGGTCAAGATGTGATTGTGAGATCAACGGTTGAGGATGGTTGAAAGGATTTTTCCTAGGATTGAGGAGAGGATGGAGGGTGGAGATGGAGGTTGTTAGATTGTGAATGGCTAGGATAAACTTACTAAATTTTGTAAGTGGTTGTGAGCATGAGGGAAATAAGGGATATCTGCATCTAGTGGGGCTAGATTCTTGGAACGGGTTGAGAGAATAATGGGACCATAACGACAAGTGTTCTTAGGTGCCCTTTATTCTTGGAATGTGTTGAGGGAATATGGGCTTAATTAAATAATATTATTATTTAATTATATTAGCCATGTGTGAGATGGAAAATAGGTGGGAATATGGGATTTATTTATTTATTTATTGTGAGGAAATGGAAAAGGTGATTAAATATTATTTAATTGTGTAAGGCCTAAGGTGAAGGGAACTAGACTAGGTGATGATATTGGTCGATTAGGACTAGGTGATGAGTAAGCTTAGAGAATATTTTGTTGAAAATGTTGTCATTGATGTCAAAGGCATTGGACAAGATTGTTGGACAAATTGTCATTGATGTCAAATGCGGGCAAGAAGGAAATCATTGCCAAAGTATACTACATATCCAAGGAACAAGATATGAACAATATTGATATTGCATCTATTAAGGAAAACAAACTAAGAAAGGCAAGTTATGAACAAAGATATGAATGTTGAAGTTTAAATTAAAGATTTAAACTTATTAGTTTTGGCTGACTCCCATACAACCATGGCAACACCTCTATGATCAATATTAGCAGCAGCCCATGGAGATAAGTCTAATACAAAGACAAAGACAAATCGGAGGATAGCAAATTGGAGGAAGTCTAAAATAGATTAAGTGACCCAAGACAAAGACAAATCAGAGGAAGTCGAAATCACTCAAGTCAAAGAATATATTAGAAAGTAAAAAATATGAGTTTATAACATATAGCAAAGACTATTTTGGCCGACCATGAAGAGCAGTGACTAGACATAGACGGTGACTTGACTATGATTATAAAGCAGTTTGAGAATTAATAAACAAAGAATCTAATGCAGTCAATCTCCACCAAAATAAGATGATATGATCACTATAAGATGATATTCTTACTTGGTCGATAGCTTGCTTGGAGATTTGTGGAAACTTCAGTATTAAATAAAGCGATTCACTTCAGTATAATAAAGCTTTCAATCAAAGCTTGGGTGACAATATTAATTATTTTGGTGTAAGGTGACAATAACTTCGAGCATACCACTGGCCACTGAGATATCAGCTAAGCATGGAAATATTAAGCAGGTCGCAGAAAGGCGCAATAACCAGTCATTCTGAGGGCATTCAAAGACACAATTTTAAAAATATTATCAAGCAATGATTAAGTATAAACAACAAACAAAAAGAAGCCGCTAACATAGAGAAGTCACAGCAGTTCAAAAGGAAGTCAACACAGCGATCATCTTTACAAAGAATATTATAGTTAATACAGCTATCAATAATAATTAAAAGCAGCGATTATATGTTAATAGGCAATAACAAAACCATTTTAATGAAAAGCAGCAATTAAACAGATATTAAAGACAACTCAGCGATTAACATCCTTAATTAAGGCAACATTTTGAGCAGCGATTAGTATATGAAAAGAAGGTATCGGTTAGTGTTAAATACACAGGCTGACTTGAAATTATTAAGCAATTATGTTTAAGAAGAATGTTTGTATAAAGGACGCCTCCTTTGAAGAAGGCATGAAGATAGTAAAGAGTTGTCTTTTAAAAGAAGATCGTATTCCTTAAAAAGGAGTAAGAAGGTATAAATAGAATATAGGTAGAAAGGTTTGGAAAGTAAGAAAAGGAAAAAGATAGTTCGGAGTTGGAGAAAAAATATTTCAGAGATAAATACAAAGAGTATATGCAGGTTTTATTGAGGAGATTGAAGTAGAATAAAAGCAGATTTTATATATAGAATGGAGTATTGAAGATAAAGAAGAGTAAAGTGTATTCAAGTACAATCCTATACACCAGAAGAGGTATGCAGATCCAAAAGAGTTTTTGAGCAGATGTATAAAAGAGTGTTGAGCAGACTTGAAAGAAAGAACGAATACAGAATTAGAGAAGAATTATTTTGAAGGAAGACATTAATGAAAATGCTATAAGTTGAATTATGAAAGAAAGCATGTATGGTACATTATGTAAAGAGCAAAATTGATGTATGAGAATATATGAAGACTTGAGAGAAGCAACATTCAAGGTTGAAACTTGAGTTGGGGGTTGGTGCCTCCTAGAAGTAGAGATTGGAGTCTCTTACTGAGTTGGTGCTTAGGTGTGGGGATTGGTGTCTCTAGTAGGTTGGAGCCTACAAAGAGTGGGGGGATTGTGTCTCCTGTGGGTTGGAGCCTACAAACTTATTGTAAGAGATTATTATTTATAAGCAAATAATTTTCCATGGTTTTCTCCCTCAAGGGTTTCCACGTAAATCTTGTGTTCTCCTTATGTTGTGTAATTATTGCATCTTATGCTGATTTATTATGCAATTAATATGCTTATGGTATGAAGTTTGGAAAAGTAAAAGATTGATGCTATACTGATTCACCCCCCTGCCCCCTCGTATAACCGTGTGCTCATCATATTTTAGGTGTCTACATTTTGCCCCTCTTTGATACAATGCAACTAAGTGGTGTTGTGTCAAGAAGAATAAAAAGTAGAATGAGATAGAATGAAGCTTCAGCAGCAAGTTGCCCCAATTGCTTAGGGATGATGGTGGAAGTGATGCCCTCTCAAAAGAACTGTTGGGTGAAATGGAACCCAATAGGTATCTTGAAAAGACGAAGGAATGATAAAACATGTGTCATAAAGGATAAAAGATGACCTGAGAGAAATCATGTTGGGATGATGTACATGCCATGAATATAGGACTAATGATGGATTAAGGATTGGGCATATTGATTGATGCCAATAGATTGGATTGCATGTATGTACATGTTGGATGATAAAATCTCACAAGGATGTAATGCGGCAAAATGACACATGATTTGAGATATGGATAAATTATGGTAATGGATGAGGAATACATGTTGTCATAGTAACTTCACATGCAAGGAGAAAACTTTTATTTTGCTGTAGCACTTAGCATTGTGCACCATGATATAAGGGACCATGATGACGATGCGTCTTGTGCATATGGATTGACTCACAAACAAAGAAGTTGCAAATAGTAGAATGATCCATTAAATACATTGTCGTTAGCATGCCATCATATGAAGGAAGAGGGTGATTGTGATGGTGTGATGGAAGGAGCACTAAGACTATAGGCAACAAACAAACAGAAACCCATACAAACAAGCAATCAAAAACATTCAAAAAACACAAGTTGGTATCCAATGACATGTTGAAGCCAAGGGTGTATGGGAAGATGGGATTGGATGGATTGGTTGGATCCAAGGGTTAATGATGAGGATTGGATTAGACTTTGCCCTTGTTCAAGAAAAAAATAGATTGATTGATGAGATAATAGCATTGTTGATGTGGGAAGGACACATCTTGAAACAATGCAAGGATTGGGAAAGACATATCTCGATGACGATTGATTGGATTGATTTCAAATTAGACACAACTTGTAGCAAGATAAAGAACAAAACTTATGGACGTTTTTGGATGAATGTGAGATTTTAGATGGTGTATGCTTGAATTTAAGGGCTTCAACATGAATAAAGTGTTTTCGGGAGCATGTTATAGATTGGAATATGTTAAGATAAGTGATTTCTTTTGTTTGGCATATTGATGGTGGAACCAATTGAAAGGGAGAAGCCAAAGCTTGAAGACAAGGATAAACATGGCTTGGATGGAATGGTTGATAGATTGGATGGGATGGAGAGGATATGTATTTGATGGAGGGATTTAAGGGGAGATGCTCAAGGACTACTCCACATAGGATTGACATGTTTTGATCCAAGAGAGGGTTTGGTTAGTGTTATTTAGGCAACTAAGTGATGGTAGATGGTGTGTGGCCAAGGATGGCTATGTCAAGAGTTTGCCAAGTATGCATCGTATGCCCCCAATCATTGTTAAGATCAAGATGAATAGGAAATATGGATGAGGTATGGCTAAATGGACATGGTAGATGGATATTATGGAATGACATGATAGGATGGATAGGTTTGGTGGAATGGATGAGACAACTTGCCCCCAATTGCAAGGTTCACATAGCTAGATGATTTATACATGACACCATGAATGGGATTTCATCATGGTACTTGCCCAAGGCACCACAAGAAGTGGTTTTCACCAATGGACATATTATTTCTCTTTACAACTTTTTGGTTTTTCTTTTTTTTTTTGGAAATTTTCTTATTTTTTATTTTTTTGGAAATTTGGACTTTAGGTATCATGTTCATGGACATCTATGTAATTGATTTGGATGCTTCAGTCATGACATGCCAATATTATCTTGCCCTATGGAGTTGCTTTGCTATAATTTTTGCAGTGGTAAACAATTCACGATTGTGACGATGCTTTTTGATAGTTGGGTTGGTCTTGTCCAAATATAAACATCTTGATAGAGTTCCATCATAACTTTTAGGGTAAAGTGTTGTGGCAAGGATGCAGTGGATTCTAGGTTTTGGGTTGGATTTAGGATGAAGTTGTGTGATTGTAGATATTGGAGGTGAAGATTGGGATTTTGATTGTTGATTTGATAATTGGTGCTTTGGAGGTGAATGTGTGGATTGAGGAGTTTTGGTTTTGGGATGGGCATTAGGCTTGGGATGGACATTATTATTGGATAGTGATTTTTTGCATGATAATTATAAAGATGGTGCATATGTATTAAATGTACTATGTGAATTTTGATCTATGAATTGGATGACTTGCTTTGATTGGATTACTTTGTTTTGCTTTCTTCCTAATTTTTGAATACATCTTGCTTTCTAGGCTCATCATGATTTTGATAGGGAGTATGTATTTGCTTTTGCTTTGGTAGTTGATTGCTTGTGCATGGTAATCCATAAGTTAGCTAAGTTTTAGCACCTAAATAATTGTTGCATAC
>VDFB02271358.1:248988114-249014633 GCA_007258455.2 Sequoia sempervirens | reverse complement strand
GGTAGGGATCCAGTGGCACAAGGGCTCACCTTTTCCCTTTTTTTGGAGGCTTTCTACACCTTGCCCAAATAGCTTCTATCTCTACTCAAGGAGGTACATGGTGAGTAACTTTAGGTTTGATATTGAACCTTGCACCACACTAAGCAACGATTGAAATGTCTTAAACTAGGGTATACAAGGCTTACCTAGGGAATCCTTTGTATGCCACAAGGGCACGTGAGGCCTAATTCGTGAATTTGGAAGTGCAAAATTGCCAAACAACCGGGAGAAGAGGGTAACCCACCTTTCTCTTTCACTTCCCCAAGGTATAAAGTTCTTTGGGGCTTAGCTCGAATGACAAAATCACAACTTCCATGAGGCATGTCTTTCGATTCACCCCCAATTATTTATACACCGTCGATACACTGGAGTTGAGGTAGTCCCTTGGGGTGATGAAATCCCTAAGTAGCCCCCTAAAAAGAAAACAAGACAACATTTATTTCTGATCCTCAAGATCACCCTAGGGTGCGAGAGGAGAGCATACATAAGTGTGCTTGGGGTTCAAAAGGAACACGTAAATTGTTACCCAAATCGAAATGTGAATGCGAATTTTATCCCAATTTCAGTGTGAGCATAAACAAGGAAAACAAAGCACCAAAAGAAAAATGAAAGTTCTATAATCAATATCTTCAACAAATTGTCTTGCAAAACCATTTAAATTAGTAGTGTGCAAGAGTGAACCCTTGGATATACGAAAAATACTTGTACACAAATGTCAGTAAAAAAAAAAAAACAAAAAAATAAATAGCAAAAATAGATTCTTTGAATTTTTTGATAATTTAAAAAAAATCATAGAAAAAGGATAAAAAAACACAAAAGTTATGAACAAATGAAGTTTCAAAACAAAAGATTTGAGTTCGAACACTTATAGTAAAATCTGGAGCAAAATTTTCAAATGTCATCTTCACCATTGTGTGCATCTCTAAACCAGCTTTCCAACGATTATAGAAGTTTGAAAATCTTATAAGAAACAAGAAAGTTATTGTGATTTGAGCATAAGGTGCTTTTAGGGAAATTTCAGAAGGCAAGGTCAAGGTTTAAGCCCCTTTTGGTCAGTCCTTGGTTGACTAGGTAACTTGTTGCTAAGGAGTATGGGCTAAGGCCGGGGACCCAAGGTTTAGTGCTCAGGGTCTAGCTGTGACCAAGGGCCAGAGAGATCATATGACTAGGGGCTGAGTAACAGGCCGAGCACCTTGTTGCTAATATGACCAGGAGTTAAGGGTGAGGAAAGCAAATCCGTGCGTCTTAGACCTGAAATCTCTATGCAATGTATTTAATAATGGACTTCAAATAACATTAAACACAATTTAATAGGGTATTTAAAATGGTTTCTGCAGATCTAGAAACTATGGTTCAAAGGCCTAATGTCGACCCCATGGTCGAGTTCATGATTATTGTGGACTTAAAAGTAATTAAACTTTGTTGTGTGGTGCCTATGTATCCTTGCGAGGTATACATAGATGGATAGGTATTTAACCCTGTGTAAATAATGGTTATACCAAGACACTGTATATTTTACTATATGTATATATTGTTGCCCTCAATGTATACATAGACTTGTGACGTTGATGTGTATACCTCTACTCCCAAAGGATATGCACAACTCGTATATATAGTGTAGCATAGATATACACTATGTATATGATATTCAAAACCCAAGATTGCATGTGTATCCCTCGAGTTGCGTATATTTCACTTGTATACACTACAAAAGTATGAATATACTTCTAATGTACCTACAAAAACCTTGGAAATAATTGTGTAGATAGTTAAACTACATGTATATATGTCCAAAATCCATGTGTATATGCCAAAACAAATGACTGCAAATATGTCAAAATTAAGGTTGTGTATACTTACCTGTGTGTTTGTTGTTTTTGTGTAATATAATTGTCCATACAATATGGACTATACGGCTTTACAGTTTTGTACCATTGTACCAAATTTTGTGCAAGAGTGCCTTTGACCACACTTGTAAACACAGAAAATTTCATCAACAAAATAGCAAGTGTTTTATGTCAAATTTCATCTTTTAGCTGTCTTGGACGCAACATGCACTCTGTTTTGCTCTCAGCTGCACTCACAAAAAGCTAACCTTTAAAATCACTTCAAAAACATGCGAAAACCAGTTACGGCAAAGCAACCACAAAACACACAAACATGCAAATAGAGTGAGATAAGGGAGAAAAAATCGCCAACAAAGTAACCAAAATGTAAGCAATAATTCAAAAATTGAAATGGAACCAAATGCAATGCAAGAGAATCCTATTCCAAACCATTAGAAATCTCTAAATAGAGCTCACAAAAGAGAATTCAACAAAAACACAATATCAAACAATCAAAGCAAATGTTACCATTAACTCTATTGTGATAAGATTTGCTCCTTGAAGGGTTGATATGTGGATGCTCTTTTGATTGAAGATACCATTTTGACATGTACCTAACATAAGTGATAATGGATTAATTTGGATGAGAGAGTGCCTAAATTTATAGTCTTTTAAAAAGGGGAATGGATGGTCAAGATTTGATTGTGAGAGCAATGGTTGAGGATGGTTGAGAGGATTTTCCCTAGGATTGTGGAGAGGATGGAGGTTGTTAGTTGTGAATGGCTAGGATAAACTTACTAATTTTAGTAAGTGTTTGTGAACATGAGTGAAATAAGGGATGTGCATTTGGTGGGGCTAGATTCTTGGAATGTGCTGAGAGAATAATGGGACCATATGGACAAGTGTTCTTAGGTGCCCTTTATTCTTGGAATGTGTTGAGGGAATATAGGGCCATGTGTGAGATGGAAAATAGGTCGAATATGGGAATTATTAATTAAGTGTATAAGGCCTAAGGTGAAGGGGACTAGACTAGGTGATAATATTGGTCGATTAGGACTAGGTGATGAGCAAGCCTAGGGAATATTTTAGGTGTCTACATTTGTACTTGTAAATAAAATTGAGCAAAGGAGGGCATGAAAAACATAGCTAATAATGACACACCACATAGGCCAAAATTGGGTGTTTTTCTTTATGAGCATCCATCACATTGTGTAGAGGTTATTGAGCATTTTGTACATGTTGGCTGTCTATAAATTGCCTAGGCCTAGAATCTTGAAAAGCTCATCTGATGTATAAACAAGCATCAAAATAATCATGTACTTGAAACAATTGGATTACTACATTTATCAAATAATACACCAAGCTTGCATAGGGCTTGTTGGCACTGCTTCTTTTTGTTGCCAAGAGTTTCTTTATCAAGAATGAGCGCGAGATCGCCATGTGGAACCTTTTGGGGAAGCCATACTTAGTGAAAATTTCAAAAAGAAAAATTAGAACACTAAAGTTGTTGGCACTATAAAACCTATTCAACCTTTGAACGTTGCTTGCAACAAAATGCCTGCAGAGGTAAGAACCCAAAACTCTGGTTCAGACCCAAAAAGAAAAAGCAAAAAGGGAGAACCTGTGCACACCTCAAAATTACATCCTTTGAAGGGCAGATTGTAGAGATGTCCACTCGTCTTCAGAAGGTTGAGCTTTCTTTTTCAGAGTCTGAAAGACTGTGTCTAAGTCAATAATTTCCTTGGGCGTTTGACTCATACCTCTAAATACAATATGATCTTCCTATTTTCCTGCTAGAAGCTCTTTGATTTGGTTCTCAGGGAGGATTGTGTTGCCTGCAAAGAATGGGGAGGGCAGCCCTAACGAAACTAGTTGCTCAATGTGTCCCTTGTTCCAAGGCATTCAAATCTGCCATGCACTTCAAAGCCACTTTGTTACAACTCAAGAATTCATTTACTTTCACAACTGTCTGTCTTTTGTCATTTATGCTTGCTGCTTGAAGGGTCTTCTTGCTTGTGATATATAATTTTTGTACCAGCAATTGTGATTTTGCAACCTTCAGGGAGACAAAAGAGAGCACTTGATCCACAACAACAGTTACCTTCGTGCTCAATGATTGAGAATCGACAATAAATCAGAGCGTCAATTTTAGGTTGGAAGCTATCTCCTTTATTTGTTCCCAATAGGACACACATAGCTCACGGATCATGGGGAGGATATTTGGGGCTTGTGAGCTTTGAGCCAATTCTTCTTTTAATTGAGAGATCTGCTCATCTCTAGCATCTATATCTTGTTGCAATTGCCGTTGAAAATTCATCGATTCAGAAAGGCTCACTTGAACTTGGGATAGCTCTACCACCCTCTGATGTAGCCTGCCCTATGTGCTAGTCTTCTCTTTCTTCAGCTTATTGATCTTGGCTCGGGCATTTGTTAGCTCTTTTTGCAGCCTTTTATTTGTAGCTTCCTTCTCCTTCACCAAGTTCTGAACCTGGGCCTTTAGCTTAGATACTTGTACTTGCAACTTTTCTCTTTGGTCTACCTCGAGCTTGATAGTTTCTTGAGTGGTGCGGCTTTGTAGGTCGGTCTTCATTTTGGTCAACTTTGCATCCTTCACCTTTCCCTGGGCACTTAAGTGGTCTAGGGTTTTTTCACCCTTGCAAGCTCTTGGTTTTTTTCTCAAGGCGACAGATGGCTTTGGGATAGTCCATGGTGACGAACTTCTAAGTTTCCTCCATCAACTCAACCTTGTCTTGTGGCCTTTCCTAAGTAAAGTTTAGGCTTATTGCATGAATAGAGTAATCCCCTAGTTGCATTTGTTCTTGGGGCTTGATTATTGTAGGGGTCATATGAGCAATCATTAGAGATGGCGGGTGGGGTCGTACAAGGACCTTATATGGGGCACCCCCATGATCTTTGCTACTTTCCCCCTACGCTTCTCTAGTCGGGCCTCGCGGGCCTTTTTGGTTGTTTCCATCTATTGATGGAACTACTCTAGCGATTGTATTATTTCTCCCACAAAGGGAGATCCTAGTGGTAGCTTGAAAGGAATGGTCAATTGTTGCTGTGAAGCAACAAACGTTGTTCCCATGGGGATGGATGGATGGATGAGCAGGGTGGATGGTGAGAAAGGAGGCAAGCCACACAGCGAAATAGCCAATAGTTGCACCACGAGCATAAAAGATGAAATTGACACAGGTGAAGGGGTGGAAAGTGATGCAAGTCTAGAAGATTGTTTTGTGGCGAGCATGGAGGAAGTGAAGAAAGAAGCTTGAGAGAGAACAAAAGTAGTGAAACTTATCTTCTACTGCGTGATAGTTGGAGGTGGCTGCGTATATGCGCCCTCCTCTTCTCCAGTTTCCTCCTCTTGACATTGTGCCCCTTTAATTAGCACTTTCCTTTTCTTCTTTTTGGGGTCAGAAGGGGAGATGCACAATAACACCTTGTTGCTATGCTGAATGCCTGTCGCTTCCATTCATCTTGGACTAGCTTGCTCTGGCTTGGGTTGAATGGTCATCACTTCCATTCGTCTTAGATTGGCTTGCTCTGGCTATTGGGCGACGATGTATTTAGAGTAGCCCAGGAGTCTGGCCTCTATATTTTGTAGACTTCTTCCTGCTCCTTCCCTGTGGCACCCTTTTCCTCTTCTTCTTCCCCCAATTCTTCTACGAGGGCTTCTTCCGTGTGGTGCTCATCCCACAATTTCTCCAATTGTTCATCCGTGTCCATGTCCTCAAAATTTAGCTCCAATTCATAAATTTCTTGCCTATATTTCCAATAGACTTCGATTTTTTGTTTTCTCCAATCTTGTCGGAGGAGCTATGCTCGTAGACCCTTGGTCATATGTCTGGAGGGATCAAAATCGCAGACTGATTTGTAGAATGACTCCCATGGCTGGCAACTCTCAGTAGGGATGTTCGACAGATCAATGCAAATAGTGATGTCATCAATCACCGACGATTTTCGCTCCTCAAAAAATGGTCGAGGCTTGTGTACCATTGGAGAGACAGGCCTTAGAGTAGCCATATGACCATTTGGATCTTAACTCCATTGATCGTTTTATCAAGTCTAGGCCAAGGTCTGCTAGCTTGAATGTGAGCAACCACTTTGTTGACCTTTTAATTACTGTAATACCTCCTCTTGAAAAGGGATCATATATTGCCTTCTTTTTCCTTCCAGAGCAAAAAATGGAGTCAACCACATCCAATTGTCGAGCCATTTGAAGAGTGAGGATTCGATCTATAAGCATGCGGGGAAGTAGGAATGGCTCCTCCTTGAATCTGTGGAAGTGGATGAATGTAAAATGGGTTTTGAAGAACCAATCGCACAAGATCTCACAGCTTGTGAGCCATTCCTGGTGCATATGTTGAAGAGCACAAAAGATTTACTGAGAGGGGGGGGGGGTGAATCAGTAAATCAATCACAAACTTTTATTTCTTAATCTTTTCAAACTTTATTACAATCAACTTTTTGATATGAACCAATTTCCACAAGTTGACACAACTTTATTGAAGTAATTTCTTTTTCAAGTAGGCACCAACCTACAAATTTACAATAAGATGATTTAGTAGAATGAATTCCACAAGGAACACCTAGACCTCTCCAAAATTTAGTAGACACCTGCCTACAAGGAGCACCAACCCCTAATGCAAGGCACCAAACCTTGGCTTGATGGAAGTGAGACTGCCTTCAATCTGATCTGCACAAGCCCAACTCTCCAATCTGCTCTATGTGATCCAAAATATCACCTTCAGCCCACACAAGGAGGTAGGAATCTGACTGATCTGCAAGTCTTCAATTTACACAACCACACCTTCAAGACTAAAATGAATGTCCAATATATATTTTGTTTGAAGGTTGCAACACTTGATGAAAGAGCACAATAATTTATTCACACCTCTTCATTAGATTTATTTCTATCTTAACACCTTTAATTTTTCAGTTTTAAAATCTGTTAAACATTTTTGATTTAACAAGCAGATCCAACCCTTCAAACAATGCAATGGATGATGATATCCTTTCCATCGAATGAGCATATCCTTTAAAAAAAGCATCACACCTCTTTGTTTAATTTGAATTTCCTTTGATATAATTGCATAAACAGATCGAACTGTTTTAGAAGACAAATTGCATCTGTTCAAGAAGATATCTTTAACTTCATTCGCATCTCTTGATTAAAAGACGTCATTTCCTTTAGACGTATCTCTTGAAAATGGCACCACTCTAGAAATAAATCGCATCTCTTATATCATTAATATAATGTTCGCTATTTTAGTGACGCGTCTGTTGGATACGGAAATGCATTTGATTAGTTAAATACGTATTTGAAGACTTTTTGAAAAGCACGTTTATTTTAAAAAGACGTGTTAAGATTTTTTAAAAATCACGTATCATTAAAGCAACGTTCCTTTTTGAAGAAAACGTTCTTTGAACAAAAGAACACGTCTTTCCAGAGTTTCGGGGCCCGCATCACTTCTTTAGACTTTAATTTGATAATGAACAATTGTTAACCCGATGCTTTTCATAACTAAATCACAATAACATCTGAAGATACGCGTTTGAGCTGCTTTTATACGTTTCTTTATATCTGCCGTGACTTATATTTCTCACGTCTCTTTTATTATTGTATTGTATTGCTTTTTATATGCTTCTTTATTTTTCCCGTGCGTGGCTTGTAATTTTTGCGTCTCTTGTATTCTTTATACGCATGAGACTAATATTAAATATTTGATTTATCTGAAACTGAACTACAAACCTGAGTATAAATAGAATCTGAAGAATATCTTATCTTCACTTCTAAATTCTGAGGATCTCTTGACTTCATTTTCTAATTAAGATCATACCTATTGAAATCAGTGACTGCAATCTGTAGAATTCCAGCACCATCAATTTACTTTATTGAGCTCGATAATGAAATAACTAACTTTAGTGATCTGATTTAAGTCAAATCTTGACATCAATGACAACTCTTCTAACATATGTGTCATCCTAAAAGTGGTCTCTTCATTGCTCAGGTTGATTTGCGCTGGCAAAAGGAAGCACTCTGAAAATTCATGGTAGTCCTGTGTGACTAACATGACGTGAGTCCAAGTGGAGACTGAAATCACCGTGTGCGGGTATGAAGCCATCTTCGTCGCATTAATTGTGAAGTGATGTGAGAAGAACCTCAAGTTCTGGTATACCATAAGGTGTAGGAGGAAGGAGTACCTGAAAGTAGTCTTTGTTGTGTAGTTGACTAGTTGAGCATGCATACCATCAGCGATGGCATCAACAAATCCATTTTGCATTGCTTCTCTCTCGTCATTGTTTTTAGCTAGAAGATTGCTCTCAACTGGAAATCATGAACATTTATGTCCAAATCTTGACCGTAAAAAAAAGCGAGCATAGAAAACGCATCCTTCATGTTTTGTGCCACAAAGCTCAAGAGAGCAATGGGTAATTGCGACATTTCTGACAAATTATGGTCGAGGGCAGAGTTAAGGAATTTGAGTTTCTTGACCCAACTGTCCCATGCATTTTGTAGACATTTGCACTAGGGTCATTTGGGAGCCGGAGCCTAGCCCACACTACATCCGTCCTAATTTCCACCTTGAGCTTCCGACCTTGAATGATACAGTTATTGTAACATGCCCAATGTTTTACCTTTCGATTTTAACTAAGTTTTGACCCACATGTGAATATTTCAACATAAAGCAATAAATTTTTTCTTTTTCTAATTAAATAACAAGATGCACATTCAAAATAATCCCATTTCAAACTCCCATTGCATTTATAAGGAAACATTACATAATTCCAAGTAACAATTTCATATTACATAATCCCATGTAAAAGATAACATTTTTCCAATTACATAATCACTCAAGTGCTTTTCCGCCAACCATGGACTTACTACGGTCCCCTGCACATCTACCTAAATGATAAGATGGCCCTACCCTTCGACGAAGAGATTGGTCTGGTAACCTCATAATACTAGCCTTCTTGAGCATGGTGTTGTGTCCTACATAACTAAAGCTACCATACATTGGCTACAACCTACATGCATTATATTCCGAGCTTAATTATGCAAAATGGGCTCACAATGAACCGACAAGTGTAATCGGTGGCTACTTACACTACTTTGGCCAAAGATTTAATATATAAAATTGTTCACTTGGAAGTGATGTCGTATGTTCACCCACGCTTAACTCGATATGGTATATGACCATTCATACTCTTCGATCATAATATAATTCAACCTAAAAGGTGACGACTTAACTAAGTGACCATTAGGTTACTCTCATCCATGGATTATCCTAACTCTGGGATCAACCAAACTAACCATACATGTACATATAATATTGCAAACTAACATTTTCAACTATAGTACTTCGAGATAATATCATTTCTCATATTTCATACTTTATGCAAGCATACATACATTCTAGGACAACCTATGTATTATACTAATATGCTACGATTATCTCGTATAACCACAATTTCCAACATAAGGAATAAATATAAATAAAAGTATCAACAATCACGGTTTCACCAAAATAAGAATTCACCGAGATCATGCAAGCTCACCCAAATAAGAAATAACCAAAGTTCAAGTAATCTCAACATAACACAATTCGTCTTTTCCTTGAACTCATGCATTCATAAACAAATACAATTTCAGCATAAAAGAATAGAGAAGTTAAATCAGCATGCCTGAAATTATAGCTTCCAACGAAGATACTGTCTCCAAAGCTTAACTCTCACAATCACGCTTGCTGCTTCTTCTATGATCAACCTATCTCCAATCCTAGCCTTTCTCAAAACTCTCAGCAAACTACAAACATATAAAGCAATCTCTCCTTTCTCCCTAATGTACTCTACAACTAACTTGCACAAAAAACTACGGCAATGAACTTCAAAATAATGATAACGAATGAATGAGCAAAAGGCTAAGAAGTTGCTTCTACTTATACTAAAATCTGAGAAACTTAGTGCTACAAACTAGCTCTATAATCCGCCACCTTTTCTTTTCCAACTGCCACCACTTAACAACAAAAACTAACTTAACCTCTAAATGAGTTGACTAGGCTAATGGAAGTGAAATGTGGCTGCTCAAATAGTTAAGAAGTAAATATATAAACAGTCCAAGCATTTCCAGTTTCTCTACTATGGCTGAGTCGCCCTTTTAACTGCCAACAATTGCCATTTATTGAGTCAAATTGCAGAAATGTTTATCTACAGGTTTCATGTTGCAGACTAAGTAGACTTCTTTTAAGCCAGCTTGTGGCTATCAACTAAGTCTCATGCTTTTAGCAAGGCTTTACGTAGCTTTTCCAGCGCAGCACCAAGACTCTTATTTGCATTCTAACTCGTACTTGGCGCAGTAATTTATCCATTATAATGCCTTACAATGTATTCCCACATGCTGTCTTCATATGCGCTTTTTGCAATTAATAACAATCCACATTCTATGTGTTATCCACATCAATACTTATTCTTATGTATGGGTGCCTTTATGCACGCTGTATATGCGCAACATATATTTTAATATGTTGCTGGCTTTTATACAAGACATTCGTCATTATATGGCTCACAATATATATGCGCTTTAGTTAAGTTTATAACATTTCAAATATATATATATATATATATATATATGACCATCTTGCACCCAACACATAACATTACCAAACCACTTCCAAAGTGAAACCATCATAAGAACCATACATACAAAAATACTCCCTCCTAAGCCTCTGGAAGCCAACCTTATCAATTTAACACAAATGACACCCCCTTTAAACAATTACCAAAATCACCCCAATTTCCAATAATGAAATACAATATTCAATACAAGCAATCACTCAAACATTACAACCATGAAATAGACATTATTTTCACATTTCATATTACTCGTTAACTTAGCCACATAATTCACCTAATTGGGTCATGTACCACAATAACAATTATTCTCAATAACTAATTACATGGTGAATATATGTATATATATATATATATCGTATATGTCCACTCGATATTCTCATGCATATGATATATCCGCATATGAGTATGCGTAAGTACTTCTACCTATGTATACACATGTAGATATATACTCACATGTATGAGTTATTGCAATTACATAGATATATACATTATATGTATATACTCATCAATTAATACATAAATATTAAATATGCAAAGAACTTATACTCAATACAAAGATTTAGCCACATAATCCAAACTAAGAAACAATCACGAAATCAAAGACCAAAAACAAAACCATAACAAATCATCCCCAAACTATGACCAAAGTTTTACTTGCCAATTCCCGAACAAACTTGACCAAACTAGGATGTGAGTGTGTGATAGCTCAAATAGGCATATTAAGGGTTACCAAACCAAGCTCTTCTCCTAAGTGATACTCCCCCTCTCTTTCGGAGGCTCAATTCTTTTCCTGCATCCAACTTAGTGCATCACAACAATATTTAGCCAATAGCATTACATTCATTTGCATCAAATATTTTCATCTTTAAATCATTTAAAGTATCATATTACATTGCACATTCATTCATCGTATTTTCCATCAAAATATACAAAACATAATCCTATATTAAAGCATTTAACTCATCAAGTAATGGTAATTAGATAATAACACAATGGGGTGTAACAATTATTTGGTTCGTATTGTTAGGGTTAGAAATGGCAGATATCTAACAATTAAATGCAGATTTAATTAATAAACAGAGAAACTAAAACACACATAGAATAAATTATAACATAGAGAATTTAACGTGGTTCACTCAATCCGCGCTACATCCACCAAACCATAGCCATCCAATGATTCGATTATCCAGTGAGAAAACCTATTACAATCTTGCGAATAATCGCGTTTTTCGTCATACTGTAACACCCCTTCGAACCCCTTTTTAACAAGCTTAGAAGCTTCCAGATATTGGGTTCTACAAAGTCGGATTTTTCTTTTTTTTCGTTGATTTTTTCCTTTTTTGGTGATGACGCGAAAAAGCAAGAGGATACATGGCGGGGTGTACAGTATACCATGGGTTATACAGTATAGCATGATCAGTTGCCACATACCAACAATCTCCCACTTGGAGACTGATCAGGCTCCACACCAACACACGTATGCCTCCGCACAAGCAACAATGAGTTATGGGCATAGGTGCACAAGAGGTACCAGATACTGGGCTAGGGTGGAGCTCCACAACTTGAAGCCGAAGGACTTATAGTCATTTTTTCGCACGTTGTTGAGCATGCGAGCATGAGTACCCTCCCTTAAATTCTTTGTGTTTGCCAATTTGGGATCAAAGATCCTATTAGCGAAATCTTACACCAGTGATGAGTCTCTGTAGTGTCCCTTTGGAACACTTAAAACATTTGGCACATTGGGCTTGGGCGTAGCAGGGGCCAAATCATATGATTTACTTTCTTGATATGGAGAAGGAAGTTCTTTGAGGATGCTTGCTCCTAGATGAAGACCCGAAAGGCTCCATTTGATATATTTCTCTGAAATTAGCTTGATTTGATACCTAGAAAGCACCAACTCTCGACTTCTTTTGCATTTTTGCACTAATTCTTTTTGAAAGTTCCTTGTCTCACTTAGTGCTCTTAAAAACTTGACAGTACATGAAATGTTTTGTTTGTTCTGCACACGAGTATTTATCGTAAGGCATCGTAATGCAATAATTGCATATGTTTTTCAAGTTTAGCGCTCATAAATGGAAAGGATGATACACACGCTTGGGGAGCCACTTGACAAAGATTTGGAAGATTTTCCATGAGGGTCATGCTATTGCCTTGTTTGAGTATTAATTATGGTAGAGGTCGGTAGTTGACTATCTTTCATAGAGTGTTCAAAAAGTGGCACGAAGGTGATGACACTTGGCATAAACTCGAGCAACAACTACTTGTGCCAACCTTTTTGATTAACAATTATTTAATTAAAATATATTATTATAACTTTTCAATAGTCAAGTTAAACCTATAATATAATTTATTAAAATATTTATACCTTTTTTATAATCATTTTAATTTTTACTCTAATAATATATAATTAGAATCATGTTTATATAAATTATAATCCTTTAATTAAATAATTATTAGATATAGATCTAAAAAGCAATTTTGTGCCACATGGAAGACATTAATTATACTCATTAGGTACAGTCACAAAATATTCAGTACAAAAAAATAAACAAAAGACAACTTTGCAATAACATATGTTATATTCACACAACAATGACTTTGCATATTCTGAAAAGAAAATTGCAAACATGTCATTTGTGTTGAAAAAGTAAACTCACTTTTGTTTCTCCTACAGTACTTGAGTATCAATATAAAATACATTGGACAGACTAATCTTTTATAATATTTCAACACTTCATAGAAACCAACTGAATGCATATTTTTAATCCAAACTATCATATAAATATTTTTCAAAACAAATGTATAACACAGATTTGTAGAATTCTTGATTGTATTCATTGACAAAATATTATTGAATATTACTAAACGAATTTTGAATTGAAACTATTTCTTGTATTATTTTCAAACAAAAAACACGATTGCAATAATGTATCTCATAATGATTGAAAAACAACTTTAGAGTCTCCCAAGAGCAAGTTGCAAATTTGCCCATTCCCCTTCAGATGGTTGGTGTTCCTTTTTCAATCTTTCGAACACTCTCTCCAAATCAATAATTTCCTTAAAAGAGAAATTATGTAGAGTTTGAATCACAAATCTCATCTGAAATTCTAACTCTGCAAGCGATTGCAGAAATGTCTCCACCTTTGCTATAGTTGGCATCTGGCCAAGATTTTCAAAACAGGCTTCCTCAGATTGCTTGTCTTGCAAAAGTTTTATTATCTTTTGTTCTGACAACAGGCTTTGTTCATTTAGAAATGGCAAGGGGAGCCCTAACTCAACCAATTTTTCAATATGTTGCTTCATTTCTGTTACCATTTTTTGTAGAGTATGCAAATAAGCTTTACATTTCAAAGCGGTCTTGTTACAACTTAGAAATTCATTCACCTTTACTGTTGCTAGTCTTCTATTCTCAACATCTGCACCTTTAAGTTTTTTATTTGATACATTGTAAAACTTTTGTACCAACAATTGCAAATCAGTGACCTTTGGTGCAAGAAATGCAAGTATCTGTTCGAGCATCGGTATTACTTCAACGCTTAGCAATTGAGCATCTGAGATAAACTTTAGTGCAGGTTGAAGGTCTCCAACAGTGTTTTGAATTCTCTCCCAAAAGAAAAATGTAGTTTTTTAAGCATAGGGATCAGTGCACATGCTTCAGATTCTTCTGCTATTTGTTGCTTGAATTGTATCATTTCTTGCTCTTTAACTTGAACCTCATTCTGTAATTGTTCATTCGAATTTATGGCATCGAAGAGCCTTTTATGTAGCTCATTCAGTTTGTCCACCTTCTTTGTCAACCGATTCTTTGCTAAATCATGTTCTGTTTATTGGAAGGTTGGTGCCTTCATCCCCTTGGATAGGTTGGTGCTTGTCTAGCCCACCGCGGATTCGTGACATGGCTTAACCGCCTCCCATGGATCTTGTATAAATCTAGCATTTGTTTCGGGTGTTAAAAGGTCAATCTTTTGGCGCAATAGCAAAGCCATTGCAACAAATGGTATGAAAGTGAGTTCACGGGTTTGAATCCCGCGGTCACGCTGGGGGGGGGGGGATTGTTGGAAGGTTGGTGCCTTTGTTCCCCTGGATAGGTTGGTGCTTATCCAACTCGTTGTGAATTTGTGACATGGCTTAACCGCTTCCCATGGATCTTGTATAAATATGGCATTTGTATCGGGCGTTAAAAGGTCAATCTTTTGGCGCAACGACAAAGCCATTGCAACATTGTTTTAAAAGATTGAATCAACTCTTGGACATTAGCTAATTCAGTTTCAATTTTTTTTGAAGCTACTCTATTTCAAACATTTCTTTGCTTATTTTGTTCTGGACTTCCCACATTAGTCTGTTCACATCTTGTTCCTTTGCCTTAACTTCGGCTTTCAATCTCTCGAGAGTGTCCTTTACTCTTGACAATTCTTGATCTTTTTTATCCATTCTTTTTCTCATCTTTATAAAATCACTAGTGACAGACTTCTGGCTTTCTTCCATCAGCTCAACCTTATCCTCAAGTCTAGCTTGAGCAAGGTTTAACCCCACAGACTAAATGGTATAATTGTTGGGTCTCATTTGGTCTTGTGGCTTCATCAAAGTGGGTGTCATATGGACAATCATCAAAGACTTTTGTAGGGGATCATACAAGGTTCACACTTGTGTGCTTGCAAGAGCTTTACCTTATTTCATCCTCTTTTTCTTTTTTTATAAATGTGCTTCTCAAGCCTTCCTTGTTGTGTCAATCTGGTGGTGGAAGCTTGCAAAGGACTCGATGATTCCACTAGCAAAAGGAAAACCTTGCGGCAAACCATATGGAATGGTTATTTGCTCTTGCACTTAATGAGATTCTGGATCAATGACCATTGATGACGACGTTGTAAGAATGGGAGAGAATGGGGGAATATTTGGGCATGGGAGAAGATGTGGGACTAGACGTGGGACATGGGACGTGGGATAACATGAAGATTGAGTCTCTATTTGAAATGATCCTACGAGGGATCCCATTTAAGAGAGGAAGAAGTATCTTGCACTACTAAAAAATCTCAAACAAATTCATTAAGGGGGAGGAGTGCACTTGGGCACTCCAACCCCAAAATCTCCATCCATAAATGAACTTGGAGAAAAATGGGGATGAGGTTGGAATGAGTCCATCTTCTCACCCCCACATCATACTCCAAGATATGGGTTCAATTAAATACTCAACCCTTAGATTACCATCCCGGGGGCTTAAAAATTATAAAATTACACAAAATAAAACCTTTTTCACCTCTTTAAAACTCAAACAAATTTGAATCCGAAATTGCCCTCGAGACTAAAATTACAAAAAATTAAAAGTTCCAAGTTTAAAGGATTTAAGACCTCACAAAATCACATACACTCATGTCGCAACCCACATCACATTGATTGCATTACATTGAGGCTATAGTCCCTCTAGATGGACTATAGTTAGCATTATGAGATTGGTCACATTAGGTTCCTTGGAGACCTCCAATTCCATTGGCCATGGAAAAATGTATTGACACACTTGATTTCCCACATTAATGCATCCAATAAAATTACATAGCTGAAGCAACTACATTATCAATTTCCATACAACATTTCAAATCCAACAATTATTCCAATTCCCAAGTAGCATAATCTCTAAGATTCATAACGATTAGATTCACATTAGAGCATTCATTCAACTCTCACAAGGTAAGCAATAATCTTCATTTCATAAATTCCATTTAAACCTAATCTTTTTACTCATCGTAATATTGAAAATAACATATGCATCAAAATTATCAATTCACCATCACACATAAAGGTTATCAAATTATAGTTAGTCTATTCTACACAAGCATTTTAATCCCCAATAAAAAAATCAAATATAAAGTCAAGTATCTAAATTATCATAACGCGAACAGTATCATAATGTATCAGTCTAAATGATAGCAAAATAACATAATGTCTAGTAATCAAAAGATGGGCGTCACATCCTCCCCCTTTGGAATGAACTTCCTCCTGGAAGTCATCAAAGGGGTGAGGATATAGTGTCCTCAACTATAGGCATCCTCTCACGTAGCTGCAATCTCATTGAGCCAACATGAGAATGGGCTCCAACGCTAGTTGTCTGTCTGACTCCAATTGCAAGGGATCCCAATCCAAAATGTGAGAGTCATCGTACACATAGTGTCTCAAAATTGATACATGAAAAGCATCGTGGATGCACAATAGGCTAGGTTGCAAGGCTAGACAATAATCGTAGTGCAAGCTTAGAGCCTTTTCCATAATAGATTGGACTCTTATGTGGTCGCACTCTCAAGAATTGAGAAGCTTCAATCAATCCTCTTAGCTTCGACATACTTTTTTAGACAATCCTATGTCTCTTGTAGATGTTGCCTAATCTTGTCCACCTGTCGCTCTATATGTTGAACCATCTCTAGACCAATTGCCACTTTGTCCTCTATCCAATCCCAACTCAAAGGAGTCCTGCAAGGTCTTCTATACGATGCCTAAAACGGTGGCATGCCCAAGGAACTATGATGTCCATTATTGTAGAAAAACTGAACGAAGTACAAGTATTGCTTCCAATGGGATTGATGGCCCATCACGTACATGTGTAGCATGTCCTCTAATACCTGATTCACCCTCTTAGTTTGCCCATCTATCTTGGGATGGCATGTTGAATTGAAGCTGAGCTATGTGCCCAATGCCTATTGCAATGATGTTGATGTCCAAAATGCTGGCGTGAAGAGTGAGTCTCTATTTGAAATAATCTTACGAGGGATCCCATGAAGCCTAACAATATCATCTAGAAATGCCCTCGCCACTTCTGGAGCCGTATAATTCGTATACACAGGTGAGAAATGAGCTACTTTGGTCAACTTAGCAATTCCTCGAAGGAATTCAAGACCTACTCGGTCTTTATCCAACATAAGTCTCTAGTCATTGACAACCTTAGTGGCCTTGGTTGTAACTCTTTCTTTTCCCAAATACTCCCCACACTCCAAAAGCCTTTTGTTTAGGGACAAAAGTTTGGCGGGAACCTGGATAGCCTCATCCCCCTCCACAGATGAAGCGAAAGGAGAAGTAGAGGGAGTAGGAATGTGAGGTTCTTCTCCGAAGGGACTAGAAAAACTTGTATTTGCCTCAGAGGTCAATTCTTCACAGGTAAGACCTGTAGTGACTTTTGCAAAATCCATCTCTAAATGTTACACGTTTCTTCTGACAACATGCCTAGAGGTTGTAGATTGAGTTGTAAAGCTCATAAAGCTTTACAACACGCAAGTCTGCAAAACATCCAAGACATGGGAGAAGAGTTCTTGACACAAAGAAATGGAGACAAAGGGTTCATGTCGGGTTCACCAAAATGTAGAGAAGGGGGACCCGTCACCCTTGGGACTCCAGGTCACGGGAGAGCCCCAAGGAATGGGCTGCCCTAAACTACCTCGGGTTTGCTAGATGGATTAGAAAGGATAAGGTTTTGAGGCTGAAAAGGAAGGGCATATAGCTTGTTGCTTTCCTTTTGCTAAAATCAAATGATCACGAAGTCAAAAGAGCCAACTTCCAAGGTTCAGTTTGTTTGCCAAACAACTCACTATTTGAGAATGACAACGTAGATCTCAGACTCCAATGCGGCGCGTTGGCATCTCGAGGACGCATGGGCATCCGTACGGACAGAGGTCTAGAAAACAGACAAAACCACAAGGAACCTACTACCTACCTACCTATGTGATGTTTTATGCTTTGACAAAGAATAAAAAAGTACCGCAACAACAAGTACAATAAAAAGGACACTACAAAGTATTATGCTAGAAATGACAGGAGAAGATAGAAAGTGATACTGAGCTTCCCATGGTTTGATTCTCCAATTAGCTCCACTTGAACACACCTACACACATAGAGATGGGAAAAATGTTAGGTTCTATTCGAGGTCTACCTCAGTCAGACCCCCATTTTGGTGCTCCCACCTCCATGGACAACTAGTTAGCCACAAAGTATAGAAATTGATAAAGGAAATAGAAATGAAGTGATAACATTAGATAGAAAGCAAAGACAACTACTATGCTATCCAATAAACAAGATAATGCAACCAAGTAAACAAACACAATGTTACCTTCTCGGCTACAAATTCTCAAGGCCAATAGTAGAAAGAAGAGAGTAACACCATCGTGTAGAGGAGATGAAGCTTGACAATCCTTCGGTAGCAATGATGTTGTGACAAGAATGTGATATTGGAGCCAAATGAAGAGCTTGCAACCAAGAACAATGGTGTAGAAGCAAGAATGGAGTGAAGAGTGTATGAAATTGCATGAAGAGACAAAGAGTGTGTAGAGAGAGTGTAGGAATGAAAGTTGATAGGTTTGAATAGGCAAAATGGAGGTAACAAGTCAAATTTCATCGGTCAAGGGAGGCAGGAGACGTTACACTTTGCACCCAATAGGAAACGTAATGTTTCTGCATAATCTAGGGGAAGGAATCCTGTCAGGATGGCAACATAGTGTGTGCGTCCCTGACAAAGATTCCTCCACCAATGCAAAACGACATGGCTAGGTGGACAAAGCAAGATGGCGGTAGTGAAATTGCATCATCGGGTTAACATTTTCTAGGGCAGGGGAAATTAAATGTGAAATTTGCCTAGGGGTGCTAATTCACGCCATTACAATTGGGAATTAAAATATTTGTGTGATTTGAAATGTTGTATGGAAATTGATAATGTGAATGTGTATGTTTCATTTTGGTTGCTTCGGTTATGTAATTTTATTGGATGCATTAATATGGGAAATCAAGTGTGTCGGTACATTTTTCCATGGCCAATGGAATTGTAGGTCTCCAAGGAACCTAATGTGACCAATCTCGTAATGCCAACTATAGTCCATTTGGAGGGACTATAGCCTCAACGTAATGTGATCAATGTGATGTGGGTTGAGACATGAGTGTATGTGATTTTGTGAGGTCTTAAAGCCTTTAAGCTTGAACTTTTAATTTGTAATTTTAGTCATGAGGGCAATTTCAGATTCAAATTTGTTTGAGTTTTTAAAGGGGTGAAAAAGGTTTTATTTTGTGTAATTTTATAATTTTTAGGCCCCTAGGGTGATAATCCAAGGGTACTCAATTGAACCCATATTTTGGACTAAATCCAAGATATGACCCTTCTTAATTGCCTATTAAGAGGGGTGATGAATTTTGAGTGTTGTGGGGGTGAGAGGATGGACTTGTTCCAACCTCATCCCCATTTTTCTCTATGTTCATTTATGGATGGAGATTTTGGGGTTGGAGTGCCCAAGTGCACTCCTCCTTAATGAATTTGTTTGAGACTTTTAAGGAAGGAGTGCAAGATACTTCTTCCTCTCTTAAATGTCTTCCACATAAGGGAGACTTAGAGAGGTGTTTGTTGGAGGGATGGGAAGGTGACAAGTGTCACCTCCCCATTGGCGAGGATCCCAATTGGGACTCCATTTATCCATTTTCTTTTGGATAGTTTGGGGGTTCTTTCATTTTTATTTTTTTGGGGAATTTTCTTGAAGGAGTTGAGTGAAAAGACTTGAGAAGGAGTTGGAAGGCTGGGAGCTCTTCTTCAACAATCTCCTCCTTGGAGAGCTTGATAAGGTAGGAATCAAACTCCTTATATTTGTTTATGTGTGAATTTGGTTGAACATTTTGTAATGATTGTTTTGTGTCTTCCTTGTAATGTTTTGTTTTTGTTGTGTTGATAAAATATGGGTTGGGTTGTATGGGGATTGCTCTCTCACGTGATGAGAGCTCCCCAAGTGTGGGGTTCAGAGAGGGAGGACCTCCCATGGGGAAAACTCCAGCCTTTGAGAAGGAGGAGCTTTGGGTATGAGTACCCTTGTCTATTTGAGCATGGTGTTTGGGTTGAGAAGTTGAGATTCAATGAAAAATGAAACTTGTGAAGAGAGAAGTTGGAAACTATGTTTAAAATTTTAAAGTTTTCCCCACTGGATTGAGATGTCACCACATCTCCCCCTGATGAGTCTTGAGAAGATTCATTATGTGAGTCAATTCTTGGATTTGGGTGTTTATTTGATGTGTGTGTATCCCAATGTTTTGATGTATTGTTATGTGCTTGTGTGTTTCTTGATTCCTATGGAGACCTTGTAGGTTGGGGGTGGTTGGTTTTTCTGACCAATGGTTGAGTGGTGAGCACCACCAATGGCCTTGGTAAAATTGTTTGCATTTTCATGTGTAGACTGAAGTGTTGGAGAATCTTATAGATCTAGATGAGTTGCAGTTGTGTGTTGGTCTTATGTTCATGTAAATTGGCTGTTGAAATCCTTATTCTTTTAGCTTGTGGACAAATATTGTAAGAGTGAAGAAGAATTGTAATCACTCTTTGTAAACATATGACTCAACTGTTGACTAAAGTTGGATATATCTACTTAAAAAAAAAGCATGCAACTCCAGTTTTAAAATGATATTAAATATTCTGTTTGAGGATATACACATGGTAGTCTGTTCAGTAATAATGTATGTATTCAGTTGACTATAATTTTGTGTTAGTCTGCCTATCAAGAAAATAAGTTATTTCATTTCAAATTATAAATTGTTTGTTACATATGTAGATTTAGTTATTTGGAAAAGAAAACAAAGAGATAACTACACTATTATGATCTGTTTTACCTTCTTGGTTATTTGGTTTCAAAAATAAATAAAAATAAAGAGAAAAATCTATGGTTATTCTGGTTCAAATAATAGGTAGTAATATTGTCTGAAATCTTGCATATAATAGAGTGTCCTTTAGTGAAGTTATGTATTTATGCTTCTATGTATTCTTGCAATAGTCTATTTCAACCAAAGTTCTGAGACTCAGATTTGGTGTGGACTCAGCGATGGTGACTTGACTTGGGACTCGGGACTTGGCGCCCATACTCGACACATACTTGGCAAAGTGAAAAACCCAAGAAATTTAGAGATTTTTAAGGATTTAATTTTAAAAAAATTTCATGCACCCTTAATTAAAAAACCTTAAAGACAATAACATCATCAAATAGAAGCTAATTTGATCACATACACAAGTATACATCGATCACGTAAGTATTAAGTATAAATAAATGCAAATTGTAGCCAAGTTGCTAAAGAAAATAGCACACTCGCTTGGACTTGTCGAGACTTGGCCGAGTTCGAGTCTGAATCGGAGCCCCTTCGACTCGGCATGGGTGACTCAACCCGGGACTCGAGTCCGGAAGAGTCCCGAAACTATGGTTTCAATGAACATGCTCATAGTCTCTACAAAAACGAGAATAAATTAAAATATCTTAGTTTATTTCCATATTTTCTTCGAATCTACATTCAGAAGCAAACCTTGCATGTTGGAGTATTTTAATCGTATATTTATCAAGTAAAGGAAAATAGACAAATGAATAAGTCAAACTCAATATTTTAAGAATGTCCGCATTTATGTTTTACTTCCCCATTCTAGCGCATCCTCTATGTTGGGAAATGGAACATTTAAACAAAAAAAATATTGGGCACAAAACTTAGTACCCCTATATAGTTCGTTGTAGATATAACTTAGACAAATTTAAACAAGAAAAAAAAACTAAATAAATAAAATAAATCTTGTTTGGGCTGTAGCTGGGCTTCAGTTGGATGACCCATGCGACCATGGTGGGGAGCCTCACTCTCCACAGGCTGTGACCTGTGGTGGAGGGTAGACTCCAGCTCTCGGGGTGGTGCTACAGGCAGTCGCAACCCCCAATAGGGGGCTCGACCTTTGCAAAGTGGGAACAAATAACAAAGGATCGAAAAAAATAAAGATCTTCGTCGACTTCCCATGCATTAAGCTTTGTCGCCCTCTCCATCGCGATCGCTATGGTTGGGCACCAGTTGTGGTGTAGCAAAGGATAAAACATTATACAGTTTCATTGTTTTGAAGAGGCACAAAAATGAAATTTAGGGTAGATTATTTAGGGTCGAATGTTATTCGCTAGAGATTAGATGTGAAAAGTTGTTTAAATGGAGTTAGGCAATGCATTGTCGTGGCTCCTTTAGGACAGGCACGGGCACATAGGAATTTGGTGCCCTTACCAAGCTTAATCGACTCGCCATAATACTTTAAGAAACAAATATTGTAATTGCAATAAATATTTTCATAGGAACGATTATTGATTAATGGTGAATATGATATTTATATTAATACTAACAATAATATTAATATTAATATTAAGGATAACGTTAATACTAGTATTATTAATAATAAAAGTAATTATAATAGTAATATTAATATTAATGGATAACATTTATATTAATATTATTAATAATGTTATTTAGCATAATACTTATATTAACATTATCTATGATACAATGTTGATATATATATTAATATCAAGGGGTAATATTAATAATAATAGTAGTTATAATATTAATATTAATATTATTTACCATGTTAATATAAATATTGAGAGTAAGGCCAATATTGATATTATTACTAATAATAGCAATCAATAATATTAAGAATAAACTTAGTGTTGGAGATAATATTATGATGTAGGAGCATCCGGGTCCACAGGCAATCTTGTGTCAACCAAAAAAAGTGATCATTTTGAGGTTCAGTAAGGTTTCATGAAATTATTTCTTACAAGCAAAAATTTAGACTCCTAGATTTAAATGGTAGGCAATTCAAAGTCAATTTGTTAATGGCTATGAAGAACTAAGTGTTTTCCGACTTTAGTTGGTAACTTGGCAAGGATTTAAAATTTCACCATTTGTGTGGTTGGAGGCAAAATGGCTTGGTAAAAAGTTTTGTGATGTCAAATTACACACCTTTGCAAATTTTTGTAAGTTTTTCGAGCTTTCAGGAAAAAGTTGTTGAAAAACCTAGTTCTCAGTTAATGGACGCATCGATTGAAACAAATATAATATATTCTTTTGTCAAATATGATTTTTAATTAAATATTTTGAAGAATACCAAAGCCAAGGAATTTGAAAGGATGCATCGATCAAATTGCCAGACCCTCATCTTCTAGTTTTGTGAACATTATTTAAACATGGTAAAGGCCTGAGGAATGGTGTGGCAGTGGAAGGAAAGGAGGGGCGTAGGTTGATTGAAGACAAATCATACCTAGCTAGGCTGTGCCCAACTACAAGAGGCAATATAGCAGATTGAGGGAGAGTCTGAAAGGAGATTGGGGAAAGAAAGGGGGCGCCATCCACATCAAAAAATGGTGGTAGTTCACAAGAGCAAGGCCGTTGCTGGCTGAAGCGAGTTTCCTTAGACGAAAGTGCAGATATTAATACAAAGGAAGAAGATTGGAGAGGGCGTGGTAGCAAAATATGAGCATAGGGCGCAATAGGGAACATAAAGAAGAGAAACTTGGTTGTTGGCGGTGGACGAGAAAGATAAGGGACCCTCTAACTAAGTCAAATTAATACAGATTCAAACATGAACATGCCATGCTAATTGGGAAATATGTGCGGGTTCCAAAATAGAACTAAGTCGAGTGAGCTGATTTTGATTTAGCTTGGTGTACAAAGAGAAGCTGGTCACCAAGACATATTGGCAGAGGACGCATTGAGAGATGAACAAGACCCAAGGAGGCCACAAGAAATGAAGGCAAGTGGAATGTGAATATCAGGTGATGCAAAAGGCATATGGCTACGCTAGATTAAAGGGGTATTCCAATTCAAAAGAAAATCAAACAGAGAATAGAGAGGAGAACTACAAAGGAATGGAGAGACTCGAAAGGCTGCACAACATAGTGCAAAAATAATGAAGGGGTCGCACATGTATGAATTAATAGATACGTATGCAAGAAGTGAAATACGATTATGCCGAGTTGATGAAAGAGATGTACCTTGGTAGATTGATCAAGCCAGCATAAGGATGAGGCGAGTTGTTGAATAAAGCGGAGGGGCAATAGAGTTGCCTAGCAAATATAATGTAACCTTCATGAACTGGAATGAATAAATTTATGTAATTTGTTTTTTTTTTCAAATTTGAGTGAATGGTGGTCCATAGTGAATCGATTTTAAAATTGACACATGTAATTGTCAATTTCAAGAGTTAATCATCTATGATGTCTTTTGTAATTTGGTTTTTGTTTAATTGGGTGAAAAATGGGATGAGTGAATTTTTTGTCTTCATTAAATGGTATTAGAGTCAGTGGTCTTGAGCATGTTGGTAGATCATCGACTGGGAGGTAGTCGACATCAGGACCTGCGGGTGGAGAGGGAAGTAAGAAGAGGTTTTGTGGGAACAAATAGATCACCGAACATGAGGAAGCTTGTGATGGAACCTATGGATTGAGGAAGTGCAAGTGAAGCTCAAAAGTATTGTTGCAGGTGTGCAGAGTCCTGAACGCTTGAGGGCTGGAAAGTGTAGAGTTGGAAGCGAAAGTGAGAAGCTCAAAAGTATCGTTGCAGGTGCGCAGAATCCTGAACAGTTGAGAGTGGAAAGCGCAGAGGAAAGTGTTGTGATAGATTACAACAGACGAAGTGGAATCTTTGTGAGATTGAGGTATGATTGCAGCATGGAGGTTGCAAGGGAAAAGATGTCGTGAAGACATGTCGGAGTAGGGCATGGCGAGAAGAAGAAGAGTATTTGGCAGAGGAGGTCGGGCTTTTAGCGATGGAGTTTGCTGGGGATTGTTTGTAGTCTCAAAGGGTGATTCTATCACCTCATCCGCCTTTGTGAGCCCATGCTCACAAATTTCTTACCTGGCATGTTTGATGCAAGAGCATCCGGGTCCATAGGCAATCCTGTGTCAACCAAAAAGAGTGATTGTTTCGAGGTTCGGTAAGGTTTCATGAAATTATTTCATATAGGCAAAAATTTAGATTCCTTCTAGATTTAAATGGCAGGCAATTCGAAGTCAATTTGTTAATGGCTATGAAGAACTAAATGTTTTCCGACTTTGGCTGGTAACTTGGAAAAGATTTAAAATTTCACCATCTGTTTAGTAATGGTTTGGTAAAAAGTTTTGTGATGTCAAATTACACACCTCTGCAAATTTTCGTAAGTTTTTGAGCATTCAGGAAAAAATTGCTGACAAACCTAGTTCTCAGTTAATGGATGCATCATGTTTGCCTCTTTTGTAATTTTTTTGGATATGCCATTTAATGTGGAAGATGTAACTTGATGCCAATTTCAATTGGTTTGAAGATGGCACGATTGAAACAAATATAATATATTCTTCTGTGAAATATGATTTTTAATTAAATATTTTGAAGAATACCAAAGCCAAGGAATTTGAAAGGATGCATCGATCAAATTGCCAGACGCCTCATCTTCGAGTTTTGTGAACATTATTTAAACATGGTAAAAACCTGAGGAATGGTGTGGTGGTGGAAGGAGAGGAGGGGCATTGGTTGATTGAAGACAAATCATATCCAGCTAGGCTGCGCCTAACCACAAGAGGCAATATAGCAGACTGAGGGAGAGTCTGAAAGGAGATTGGGGAAAGAAAGGGGGCACCATCCACATCAGAAAATGGTGGCAGTTCACAAGAGCAAGGGCATTGCTGGCTGAAGCGAGTTTCCCTAGACAAAAATGCAGATTTTAATACAAAGGAAGAAGATTGGAGAGGGTGTGGTAGCAAAAGATGAGCATAGGGTGCAACAGGGAACATAAAGAAGAGAAAATTGGTTGCTGGCAGTGAATGGGAAAGATAAGGGACCCTCTGACTAAGTCAAATTAATGCAGATTCAAACATGAACATGCCATGCTAATTGGGAAATATGTGCGGGTTGCAGAATAGAACTAAGTCAAGTGAGCTGATTTTGATTAAGCTTGGTGTACAAAGAGAAGCTGGTTGCCAAGACATATTGGCAAAGGACGCATTGAGAGATGAACAAGACCTAAGGAGGCCGCAAGAAATGAAGGCAAGTGGAATGTGAATATCAGGCGATGCAAAAGGCATATGGCTACGCTAGATTAAAGGGGTATTCCAATTCAAAAAAAAATCAAACAGAGAATAGAGAGTAGGACTGTGAAGGAGTGGAGAGACTCGAAAAGCTGCACAGCATAGTGCAGAAATAATGAAGGGGCTGCACATGTATGAATTAATAGATACATATGCAAGAAGTGAAATA
>VDFB02271358.1:248906050-248988014 GCA_007258455.2 Sequoia sempervirens | reverse complement strand
ATAAAATTAGAGCAAAATAGATCAAACACCATGAAACAAGACCTAAAAGGCCATGAAAATGATAAGGGGCCATTTTTCTATGACACAGAACTCATGGAGTAACCGACCCCTCATGCCTATGTCTATTATCCTTATATTTTATAAGGATTGATTGATTAACCTTATTTGGCCTTTACATCTTTTGGAAGTATTATGTTTGAAGTCCATGAGGCCTTTTATTCATCATCCTAGATGGTCCTCATCTTAAAACAACTTGTGGGCATGTGCTAAATTGTTTTCACTTAAGTCCCATTCATTGCTTCCTTTTATCACTCATTTCAGATAAGTTTTAAATTTTGAGTTTCAAATTAGCGATGAGAAATAAGTAGTTTCTCTTTGGTTTCACTCAACATGGATGGCTCCTAGGAAGAAAACTTGCATCAATGATTGGCAATAAGTAGCATTTCTTTTGTTTTGTGCTTCACAGATAGGTGGTGGGTTTTATGTTTTACATTAGCGATGCATGATATGGGGGTTGTTGCCATTATCGCTAGCTTCTCTCACATCGCTAATTGCTCATCGATTTCATGATGAGAATTAGCGATGCATGATGGACCTTGGAGCTTTTTTATTCTCTTATCACTCATCTGAGATCTTCTCCAAGTTTTGAGTTTCAAATTATCGATGAGCAATGACCTCAAGGCTCTCTATTTTTATTCCGTCTCTCATCATAGATTACAGTGAGATTGTTTTATCTAGATGGGTGATGAGTGATGAGGTACTTTGTTCAATGTTTTCTTTCAATGATTTGAGGTGTTCCCATGACCGATATCTCTGGTGGCTTGGATTTTCATGCAGGGGTATGCGGCATAATATGGTTTCATCACTATTTTTATGGTGCCACTAATGGGGTCTAGATTTCCAAATCTAGATCAGTGACACGTGATAGTGTTGCATATTTCCAATGTGAGTAATGATCCAATGGTCAGAATTTCACCATGCCAATGTTGGCATCACTGATTAAATTCTGGAGGGGTGGGGCAAATTCATGATGCATGATGGGATGTTTTGGGAATATTATGTTCAAAGTACTAGCTTTATGTACTTCACCAATATAAATGAAAAGGAATAGATCAGGTTGGCAATGCATGTTAATTGGTACATCATAGGTGACTAACGAAGATTAAGGGAGGACATGGCAATATTTGAGGTGGCATCGCCATTTTCTAGGAACAAGTTGCAAAATTTGAAAAATAGGGCTTAAGCTAACCATTGATGAAGTTTTAAATCCTCAACAATCGATGGCACAGATTTAAAGCAGAGTTGCTAAGCTATCAACTCACTCGTGTGAGGAGTTCTTCAATCATTAATTGTTGCATGCTCCAAACTGTCTATTTAATGTAGATTGCCTATCGTTTGATCTCACCATTTTTAGTCTCTAAAGAACATGAGATGTGAGTTATTGAAGAAGTGTGTGAGTGATATGATTTTGTAAGTTGGGGAATTGATGTTATCATCCCAGGTAAGTTAGTCTTCATATGAGCTCTTTGTAATTCATGCTCTAGTTTTCCTAGTAATTTCATATTTCTGGGGCTTGTTGTAGTTGTCACTACTTGTGGATGTGCTTTCCTACAAATTTGATTTAGGAAGCTTTTAGGTTGGTCAATTTTTTCTCAATTTTGATTTCGTAGCTTTCACCCTATGTTCTACAAATGGGAAAGTCTAGTGTGTCAATTCAGCCAACTAGGAAGTCTAGCTGACTTAGTGTGTTTTAGTGTCATGAGGATATTTCTGTAGTTGAGCAAGAAGTGCTCGAGACTACTATGGTTCCAAAGAGTAAAAGGAAGTCCTATGGTAAAAAGAAGAAAAATATTTTCTAGAGTACCTACAACTTAAGAAACCAACCATTTTTGAAGAATTGGTCAATTCTAAGGGCAAGGAGCAAGCTAAGCCTACAAAGAAGGCCAAGAAAAGGGACAAGGGTCATAAGGCCTGCCTAGGAAAACATAATTCTCCCATTGTGCTCTTTGATGACCCTTCAGATGGTGGAGGTGACACTGACTCGAGATATGGCCATTACCTTCTCTCTCTGGTGTCATATGATGACTCTAATGATGATATTGTGATGGTTCCTCTGAAATTGCATCATGAACAAGGAGTGGTCGAGCATATTCTAATGTTGATGACTCAGAGTAGCATCTCTTCCTTGTTTTTGTTTTTTATGACACTGTGGCTTCTGCATTAGGAATTTCCTTTTTCAATGTGTCTGTGGTGTTGGTCTTTTACTCTTCCATGCTGATGTGGAAGTCCTCTAGCTGGTATAGTGAATAATTTTTTTGTTCAACTTGGACATTACTTGATCCTAAAGTTTCTGTGGTAATTTGGTTACCTCCCATTGGCAACTTATGAAGAATTTTGTCTTTTGCTTTCTCCTGCTTTGTCAATGGTTACATATAAGTGTCTGGGGAATCTCTTGAATTTAGTTTATTTTTTTTTTGAAATGAAATATGAAATGTAATCATAATTCAGTTGGTTGCTTATTGCTCCCTTGTTCTATAAAGGAGATTTCAAGGTTGATTATGAGGGAGGTTCAAGTTTTTTGTCTCAGAAAAGTCTAGGCGAAAAAAGCTAAGCTCAAAAAGGAGCATATATGTAAATAGATAGATGGATGAATATATCAGGAACAAGTTTAGGGTATAAGTCATGATGTAATGATCTTGAAAAAGTTTTACAATAACATCAGTAATAAGAATATCAATTTTAAAATATATGTTCTCCTATGAAATTTCTTTGTAGATTATGAATGGAATTATTAAATATAATTTCACTTGTCTTCCATTGTTTAAACCAAATGAATGATTTTATTTGTGCTTCAACTCAAAGAGTTAATTTAATGCTAAAGTAAGGTCATGGGTTTGTGAGGAAAGGATGTAGGATTTGGTAAGAAACTATGTTTTAAACATAGTGAGTTGGATGCTACAACGTAGTACACCAATTGTCCATTGATTACAAGATTAAGTTGTTAGTGTATTACGGGTTAATTACAAAAATGACTTAATTATCCCATGGAAAAGGAAAAGGTCTATTCATTTACATATCTTAGGGTAATCGAGCTAGTAATGCCCCTAATATGAGGCTTAAAATGAGAACAAAATAACAAAAAGTTTCTATTATAATGTCTCAACTTGAAGTGTTGTTTTATTCCTTTGTAATGGATATTAGTTTATTAGAAAGGTCAACCAAACCTTTGATGGATGTTTCCCATTTTCACTTTGGAGGAATTCATTTGTGTAGAAATGCTCTTGTTCAAATAAACATCATATGAGCATGCTTAGGATCAACCTCCTAGGTTTCATAGAACCTAAAGTGAAGAAGTAAGGGCGCCTTGCCTCTTACTTAGGCATTGACCAATCCTCACCCTTACTAATAATTGAATTCTGACATATTCATAGGTGAGGGATGAGATCAAGTTTGGTTCATAAAAAGTAACCAATAGATAGAAATTCCACATACATAATTATACAAAGTCTATGATAAAAGGGAGTAGATTAATATGTAGATGAAGCAATTAAGGGAGACATTAATTATAAAATGGGAACACTTAATAGGAATTTTGGGAGAAGCAAAGAATATGGTACAAAAAATATAGATACCTAGTAGTCTTGATGAAGCAGAGGTGACACACATAAATATTAAAGGACACATCAATGTCCTATAATAGGAATATAAATGATGGTAAATTACACTTGCATAACTTAAGGTGATCCACAAGAATAAAATTATAATAAACTGAGCACCATGTCTCAAGGACAAGACATCATTTTAAAATGAGGGGATGATATTAGCAGGGTAAGAAAGCAATACCAAATCCTACCACAAGCTAACACATATTATCTACGAAACTTGAGGAAAACATGGGAGATCAAGCTAGAGGTGTTTCATAAGGGCCACATCTCTCTGAGAGATAATATATAAAGATATTTATGAAATAGATGTAATAGGAGTGAGATAAGAGAATGAGAATATATGTAGAGTAGTGACTAAGAAATACATTTGTATTTGATATAATAGAATATATATGCAAAGATATAAGGATTGATATAGATGTGTGTTATGAATGGATGAATATTTATTTTTGATGCTAAGTACATAAGGAATACATGCTAGTATAGTTTTCCTTCCAAAATTTCTCTTTTCTCTCACTTTATCCTCTAGGGTATAAACTAACTACCTAAAAGATATTGGGGTTCACATCTCTTTATTGTGTTTTCCCTCTTTCTCTTGCTAATAGTATGGCTGATCACTTTCATGTTGGTAATAAATATTTTCTTCATCTATAGGAGGAAAGATTTCAAAGGCCACATAGGAAATTTTTATCCCTTTAGTATTGTTCATACACTATCGTCACATCTATTGGTGGGAATTCTTTTGAACTCAATTTTCTAGTTTTTCTAGGGATGCATCCTATTTTCAATGATGATTTTCTCCATCCATAATTTCTACCATTATTTGGAAACTCTAATGTTGTTGAGTAAATTTATAGTTCAAACTTGAACTTTGAAGTTATTTCTCCATTAGTAGTTGATCAAGTTATAAATGATCTTGTAATTATTTTGAATAAGTAACCGATTCCTCTCTACTATTTAGTGCAAGCAACACTAGTACCTCATCAGAGAAAGTTGTTTACTAGGTATCACATTGAAAAATGAGTTCCTTATTGGTTGTAGAGAATTTATGCAATAGAGCCCATTGCCTCTCAAGGGGGAAAGAATGGTCTTTTATTGATCTACGAGAACTTGGGTGACATATGCATAGTGTTAGGAATACACCTATAGAGAAACATATAATAAAATGAATGTAAAAATTTAAAAAATAAAATAACACAAAACATAGAGAAACAAATATACATAGTTCACCCAATATGGGCTATGCCCATAGAGAAACAACCATTCCTTCCTTTTTATTTGTCCAAAAAAATAAAAAGGATACAATCTACAACACATCCACTGCAACTTCCTCTTCTCTCTATCAAAGTTTTCACACATAATACAAAGGCATAATATAATTCCCTTGTAAAAGAGGGTTGCCTTCTAAGGAAAAAATGCCAACATATCCTTTATCATCAGATTTGTGACCTAATGATGTATTATCTCGATTTACTATGAAAAATAAATATTTTATAATTTAAATATGTGTCTAAAATTTGGCTTTATGGGTGCTACCCTCAAACCCCTATTGAGGGGATAGCCCCCCTTGTCCTACACCCCTTTATCCCCCAAGAATGAAATGAGCCCCAAATGTAGCTAGAAAAACACATAAAAATATACCTTTAACAAGATTATGCTCCATTACCAACACTTAGCAAAGGATGAAAAATATTAAAAATGTATTTTTTTGATATTTTTTATGTTTTAGTAATTTGCATTTTTAGTTGCCTTCACAGTGGAATTTGGCTTGAGAACTTCCATTGGTTTTTTGGATGGTTATCATAGTTTGCATTTTAAGAATATTAAACTAGTTCTCTTGGAGATCTTTCCAACAATTCCAAGAATTCCAAATTTTGTCCAATGGGCTACGAGTCATGACCCTACCAAGTTGGGGTACCAAAATCAATATAGTTTTTTCAGTTTTATAGTTTTGTTAGTTAATTATCCCCGTCCAATTATCCATTTTGAATTTCAAGTATTTGGTGACCATTGATATTCTTTGCAAATGTATACACTAATTTTTAAAATAATAACAGTAGTATTTTTGAGGCATACATATCTTTTAACAAGTTTTTTAAATTATTCAATTCTATGTTTTCACAAGACTACTTGTTCCTCACCAAGTACTATTGTTGCCTAAATTTCTAATTGAATTCAATTCACACCATCTTGTATCATGTAATATGTTTTTGATCTCTAAATTTTTAGAGGATACAATTCAATCTAGAAGATGATTAATTTGGGAGAATATTTTATTCATTCATATACTAGATGCCCTAGTATGATAAATTCTTGTAAGAGTTTTTAGTCATATTTTCGATGGAGTAAAAGTAAGAGAAATATTAGCGATTATGTGATCTTGGTCAATGTATTATTGAATCTCTATAGTGACTAACATGACTATGAATGTTTCTATTATATTCACTTACTAGATTACATAACCCATTCCACAATATGGGTACTAAAATATGAAAATAACATTTTTTGAAATTGGGAGAATTTTAAAAATATACAATGAGAAAGATGAGAACTTTTAAAACCATCCTAATGACTATGATGTTAATATATTAATGGCAGGTCTTGTCTTAATTCTCCTGCATAAACATTAAGAGTTGTTTGATATATAGATAATTAGTTATTATTAATTTGACATGGAATATAATTAGAACTAATATGCATTATAATACTTTAATAAAACAATTAAATGATTCATAAAATATAGTTATGAATGTGATAAATAATAAGAATATTAATCGGTTATATATGTCAAATTTATATAAAAAAAAATCATTTATACATTTAATATTATTATGCAAACAATGATAATTTTACAAGATAAACACTATAAGTAATTGTATGCAACAATTTTTTTTTATAATTTAGTATCAAATCTATGTATTACTTTTATATTTTTAGAGTCTACTAATTATTTCTAATACAAATATTTATATTTTTAAATTATATATATAGAAACATATTTTTAATATTTTATTGATTAGTACTTAATATAAGATGTTTTTTTATTTTATTTATTCAACTAAATAAATATTTTCATATTATCATCATTTATAATAATATATTTACACAATTTATGAAACCTTAAAACTGAACATTATAATATTCACCCAGCAGCCAATCCTCACTATTTTCAAACGAAACATAAATTACAAATATGTACCCATCATATTTGAAGCCTCATAATATTTTCTAATACATGCTATAAAATAAAGTAACCCCTTACATGCTATGAGATGAACTAATAATCATTAGAAATTTTTCTTAAGCTACATTCATCTTGGGGTTCTCGCTATGAGATGAATTAATAATCATTGGAATTTTTTCTTAAGCCACATTCATCTTGGGGTTCTTGTTGAAAATTATAGAAAACACTTTGAGATAATTAATATTAAATGACATATATTAGAGTATTGCGTGATACTATGGATTTTGATAATTATGTAGGAATAATGTGAAAAAGATATTATATTATTTTCATGAATTATTTTATAATTTTTTTATTTATTTTAATTATAATTAATTTTTTTGGACAATATATTAATGTATAAATTTCAATTGTTGATTTTAAAAAAATATAATAAGTATTAATCATGTAGAGATATTATATTTGATATACACTATTTTTCATGATTAAAAACAATTGAATCACTATTTTTTCTCCCTATAATCTTATTCAAATCTTATTAATAGATATATCATACAAATTATATTATAAATAAAAAATTAAAAGACCTAACTTACATTTATAATATTTTAGATTTAATATTAGTTTACATTATTTTTCATATAATCACATCTACAAATTCATTATGTTGTTATTTAAATCATAGACTATTCTTTATAATTATAATGATATTACTTTTTTAAAGCTATATATGATGCATGCACTCTTCTCTAAAATTTTGAAGAAAATTGAAGTTTTGAATTATGTAACATGCTATATAATATTAATATAACTTGTGCTCCTCTTGATATTAGTTTTTCTAATAAAATATATATTATCTTTTCATCGTGTTGTTATCATTAAATACAAATTTGTATATACATTTTCATATATATAAATATTATAAATACGATAAAATGTATATATGATATATAATGAATAGGTATTTTGTGAGGTATTTTACTATTTTACTTGTATTTAACATACATTTTAACATGTTAATTTAAAAATACTTTTATTAAATATTGAAAAATATTATTTATTAAATAAATGAATTTATATTTTGTATTAAATGATTTTGTATATATCATTATATGTCATGTTTGTTTCTAAATATAAAAAATAATATTAATTTTGATAATTTATTTAAGTAATTTTTTTTAATAAAATGAAAGGGAAACATCTATAATATATACAAATCTATTTAGATAATGCTTCCAGTTATGAATAATTGTTTGGAACCGATCAAAAAAATCAATTTATTATTTTCTTTACATAATTTTTATATTGATTTTAATTTTAAATTAAATAGTACTCCTATAATATATTTATATCATGTTTATTTAACATAACATGAACACATAGTAAAACATTTACATTGCATAATCACATAACTATAATCCTAACAATAAATAAAATATCATGTATTCACAAATTGAATATATCATTTTTTCTAATAGAAATCTTCACACTATTTTTTCTTCTAAATCAAACATTTAAATTACATATAAATACACTATTCCAAACTCAATAATATTTAATAATACACAAATTTTGACATTCAAAACAAAATATTTTTATTTATATTTTTAATAATTATTAATATATAATATAACTAAATTATACATTTAACAATTATTTATAAAAATATTACTAATAAAAATATCTTAAATATTTTATAACAAAGAACACATACCATTTACAATCTTATTAAATATAGAATACAATTAACTCCCAGTTACATAAGTACACTTACAGATTTGCTATTGAATAGCCAATATATTGTAAAAACTGGTGCAGGCCCAGGCTAACAAACCTATAAATAAATGCCCTATAAATATTGGTGCTTACTAGCCATTCCACATATATAATACAAGCATATGTTGCAGGCTTGCAGCAGCAGATCTGAGATTAATAATTTTTGTTTTCAGAAAATTCAGATCTAGAGTTCAAAGAAAAATTTATATCAGGACGTATCAATGCATTATTATTAATTTTTGTGCAGTCAATGCATTATGCAATATCTGAGATAAAGGCAGGGATAATAAAAGTATTGGATAATTTTTGTGCAGTCAATGCATTATGCAATATCTGAGATAAAGGCAGGGATAATAAAAGTATTGGATAACTGAAGTTCAACTGTATTATAAACGACAGTGGAAGCAGTTCCCAAAGTTCACAGTTAACAGTTCACTTGGGGTCCAGCCACTTCAGCCAATTTGCAACTTGTAAGTAGAATTTATCCAAATTACAACTTGCACGTATAAAATGCCATTTAATTTTGCAGCTTTCTAATACACATTAATGACTGAAGCAAACCACTTGTGGATATCAAACCAGGACTCTTAATCTGATGTCACGATATATCAATGTATTTATTCAATACAATTGCTTAAAGGGATGAATTAATCAAAAACAGTAAGAAGCATGAAGCATGGCCACTAAGAGGCAACAGTATCACAGCTATGCAACAAATCCTAAGCGGACAGTATGAAAGAATCCCTAATTTCTATTTCCTAGAACCTATTTTGACAATAACAATAACATATCCAAATTTTCTTTTATACAAATATTATAAGATAAATGTATAAGCCATGTGTGATCATAGAGGAAACACGGAGGTTTGGTTAGAATGCTAAATACTTATTCTACCTCGTTCACAGTGACTGAAAATCAGAGCTATCTCGAAGAATAGATTACATCCTCCAAATAGAAAACAATCACAAAAAAAATCATGATTATACAATGAATAACACCTCATTTTTAGGCTATATATTGGTCCATTACAATGATCTTTAATGTTTTTTTACGAAGTATAAATATGTATCTGACAGGAGTGATATACGAAGTGACAGCTACAGTTTTAGGTTACTCTCCGGAGTTTCAGAGAGAAAGACAACTTCAGAAAGGTCGTTTAGCTTCAACAAAGTGGCGTTAGTGCAAAAAAAAACATAGATAAAACTGCGATGATTTCTTTTGGTATATGCTTATCTGTTACCAGCTGTGCAAAGCTTTTAGAGTTGATGTTGGTGGAGCTCTAGGCTATATTTTGAATGCTATTCTTACTCATAAGGAACCTCGTACCAAATTTAGCAGCAGATATAATAATAATATAAATAGCTATATAAATCTATGTGCAAAACAAGAAAAGAACTAATGTTAGGGAAAGAATCATAATTGCATGCCCTCATATAATGAAAATAGTGATATCATACTGCATGTGGCATATCTCAATAGATCTAATACAGCTAACGGTATATAAATATATACCCAACAATGTGTAGGACTGTTTGTGACTTAGCCGTAAACTTGAAGAATCTTCACATTTCCAAAGATCTGCAACTTTTGGTATCCCTTCTAGCGGGGCCAACAAGCCAACCCGCTTTACCCTTTCTTTATGTATTTTAGCTTTCGTTGGTATTTGTAAGATTATAATGACACTGTACAGTACACCATTTTCGCAAACAACATTAACCTTCAAAGACACCGGTGATCTAAAAGTCCCAAGTTATCAAGTATATTTTTCTTAAAAGCTCCTCAATGTTTGTGCTCATATTTGATAGATATGATATTGTTAATCAGAATTCAGCTGCACAGTATTTGAGTAAAATTCAGTAATTCATGTTTGATGAATAGTGGTTTGCACGAGTCCATCTTTCATGAGAATCAGTTTGTGGTATACAATTTACTCTTTTAAACATCATTTAGATGCAAGTGGACCATTCATTCTCATAAAATATGGGTTCATGTTAACCACTACTCATTAAACATGAATCAATGAATTTGACTCAAAATTACACAATTGAATTCTGATAACAATATCATAATATATTTATAATATTTACTTTAACATTTTGTAAAATAAGGTATAAGAAAAAGATGTTATGCCTACATCTGTTCATGTAGAATGAGATATTTTTCCCCATAGATTTTAGATACTACATTGCCTAGATTTTGCTTGTTTTGTACTTCTATTTGACATTGGTTAACAAACTTCATTCACGGAATTCATAATAGGATGAATTATGTACTTTCAACTTTGACTTATTATCTACTCATTAGCAAGTCCTACGGTCTTCAATTTTGAAAGGTAGAATTTCAACATCTGTGAGGTCAACTATCACAACTGTCGGATCCTTCCATCTTACCAATAAGAACTTGTCATTTACATGTGTCCATTTCTAAATTTCAATGGCATATAACGAGAAATTGACAATCATTTTAGTTACATACTGCTAGTTATAGACACTGCAGTTATATGCTTTCACCATGTACATCTGATGCTGCCCATATGTATGCAGATTTTGTCCATCTCCAAATCTGGTGGAGTTTATCACAAACTCAAGCCAATAATAGTCTATCTATTTTTCCCTTAGCCATAATATAAACTCCAGGATTCAATATATGGAAGGAAAACAATTATAATGAAGATCAGTGCCCTCATTCGGTAAAAGTTCTAATCCACATTTTTCTGATTGCAAAACTATCAATCGTGATTAAGTGGTCAATCTTGATGTTTAGAGACATGGGAAGCTGGTGATTTACAAACGAAAGCTTATGATCGTAAGATGATATTGTTTAGCGGCAAGGTAAATTGAAAATAGTGAACTGATGCATTTAACTTACTAATATTTATCAGCTTCAAAATCCTGATCATTGATTTACATGACCAAATGCCGAAGTTTAACATAGAGTCCTTCCATGTTATTAGCGTTAGGGTCTGAAGCCTGTAAATTTTAAGAAAACCAAAATATTTAGAGTCCTTTGCAGAAGGAAGCATCCAATCTATAGGGTATGGTAAGAAAAATACCTTGGTATGTAGTGTAATGAAGACCCTTTCACTAATTGAAGAAGAAGAAGCGCTCACGATTTCAAGCCTAGCTTCTTCCAAAACCACAGCAATATCAGAAAAGGCAACCTTACTTTTGAAAGCATTTATAGTGACCTGAAATGTGGCCGAGCCAAGTGATATTATTTTAACAGATGGAAAATCCTCGTCTGATCCGAGAAATTGTAGCGGCTCAGAAATATTGACACCCTTATAACAAACTGCTCGTTTGTTTATATCATCTCTTTGTTTGGTAAGATCTTTGATCCGGTGCTCCAGATAACTAACGTAATTAACTGCCTCTAGCACTTGGTCTGATATCGACCTCTTTCCCTGTACAGAATCAATACAAGCTCAAAGCGAAAGAAAACTGAAAAACTCACAACAGCCCCTCTTGTATTCATGACATATATGAGATGAAGAAAACCAACCTTAAGACTTTCTTGCGGAAGTAAAGATCTCAGTTGTGAACAGAGAGAATTCATGTCTTTCCGGCGCTGCCTTTCAGTCACTTTGTGAATGACTTTCTTAGCGACTGGTTTCTTCCCTTTGGAGTGAATAGACTTACCCAAGGTTTCCAAAAACCTAGGGTTACTGTTAGGGTTATCTGACATATTCTGAATGCGTTCCACAACATTTTGATTACATTCCTCGACATGGGGATGTTGAAATATGTAGTTTGATGGCAAAGAATTGAATCTGAACAGTTCAAAATCCTCTGATGGATTGTTATTCGAGTGGAAAGGAATGAAATAGGGAAAACTGGCCATTTTGGATTACTGGGTTTAGCAAAGAGAGCGAGAAAGAGATGTGCTACCTGCTCGATGAACTGGGTGGGTCTAAGATGGATTTTTAAAAGGATAGAGGATTAGGGTCGATCGATTCTCAGTTTATAAGGGTAAGCCAGCTGTGGAGTGCCAACTAGGAATTAGGTTCAGAGACCGATCTCGCACCTACTAGTGGAGCCCAGATTGTCTGGGCTAAAGAAGAAGAGCAAATCATTTGTCATTAGGAGAGATGTTGTGGGATCAATAAAGATCTTGTGACTAAGGATTAGGAATTTAGGGGTAGAACTGGTCAGAGCCTAGACTTAGAGGGAGCTCTTAAATATTCATTAATGCTGTATGTTAAAGTTTGACTTTTCTCTAAACTGATGAAGTCTCCAAATAAAAGTCGTCTGGTTTGCTATTCTGCTATATAATGTTTGATTAGTCAAATACAAATAATATTATAAAACCTCAAATGATCGCAGAGAGTTTACAGGAGTAATTTATTCTTTATTGCCATTTCTTTTTCCCTCGTTATTCATGCTTCTGCTTGACAAGGATACACGTTGGTAGACTCAACAATACACGTAAACCTTTATGAGATAGGTGAGAGAAAACACAAGTTGGGTATGTGTACTATTTGCAAGAGCCCTGTCATCAAATCAAATAGATTTCTACGGATGGAGACAATTTCACATTAAGACAATCACGGCTGCAACTCCCCGTGAACAAGCTATCTTATGCCTAACTAGCAATCGCACCTTAGTATGCAATAGGCACGCCGAAGAAGCGTGGAAGGTCAATTAGGATAAATTTTTATTTTTAAAATTTATTTTTTTCATACATTTACTAATTATTAATTTTGATCATAATTTAATTATGTAAAATATAAAATTATAATAATTATTAATTATGAATTATAATCATTTTATATATGTATTCAATAGTTTTATTTAAAAATATAATGTATAATGTATAATAATTATAATATTTCTATTTTTTATTTATTATATAAAATATATATTGTATATTAATTATGCTAATATATACTTAATGTCGTAATGTTAAAACCTAAATATATTCATTATTACGATCTTGGCCGTAATTTTCATTTTAATAAGCATACTCTGAAACCCTTGTCAAAACCTTATTTTCTGCTGCAGCTCACCAAATTGGAGAAGTGAAAGATCAATACCATGGAGGAAGAGTTTGGAGGAGCGGTGGGGAAAGCAATCCATCTCACTTAACCTGAATGACTCTGCTGGCGGATAGATCAAGCAATCCTTCTCACCTAACCTAAATTAACTGCATTTTTTTCACGCATACTTATCTAGGAAATCCAGTCGTATGACTACTTCGCTTTTAGTCTATTAGGGCTACAAATCCTCTACAATCTAGCAAAGCACCGTGGAAACTGTAGCAAGATCGGAAGCAACGAAAAACTCCTACTCAGAATTGTTGAATTTATAGAGGTAAAGGTAAATTTTGAGTCCCAAGCACAAATTAAAAATGTAAAGCTATCTCTGCATTTGTTGAAAATACTTGCTAGGGAGCAACAAGGGAAGCGTTGAGAAAACAAATACTGGAAATTGTCTTCATAACTTCAAATCCTGGCTGTTGAGACTTTGGCGAGCCTTGCTATGGAAGATGAGGGTAGAGAGAGCATCAGAAGCACTGGATCAGAAACCAATAGCGGCGGGAAAATGGTAAAAAAGTGACGAAAAATATGCACGACTAAGATTGATTTAAGCATCTTGCCGGGTCTATTGGGGTTTGTGAACCATTGATGGGGAAAGTAAGCTCCAAAAGCTCATATAGGACATGCCTTCGGCGTAAATATTCAAGTCTCTTGCATAGAGATAAATAACTACCAAAGAAAATTAGTCATAAATGAAGGTTTCTCCTAACAATGACCTCTCCCTCCCTATCAATAAAACTGGAGGACTGATTTCTATTAGGATTTGAGAAGAATGACAAGAAATAAGGTTTCACATAAGGTTAGTTTGGTAGTAGTTAGTATTTAATGAATATTAGTCATTTAAGTTTGATTAATATTTATAGTATTTAATGAATACTAGTCATTTAAGTTTGGTCAATGTTTTAATTAGTATTTAATGAATAGGTATAATTTGAAGATAAAATATAAAGCAGTTTTATGAAAAAAAAGTATTGTAGAATATAGGTTCATGCATTAGATTTATAGAAAAATTCATAATAAATTCGATAGATATTGTAGCATGGAGTTAGCTACAACATTTATAACAGACAGGTGAGAGGATCAATGTGAATGACATGAACAACATGGGACAGTAGAATTCAACACTTGATCAGCTATGGAGAGTGTTGAGCATCTAAACTATGTCATATAATTCATTTACTCCAACATCCCCACATAAATTAATTATACTAATTATTTTTAGATATCCCCCTTAAATCTAGAAAAGATTGATCTTGGCCTAAAAACTTGTTAGGTACCCATTTACAATTACTTGTTTACTAATATGTAATGGTAGACATTCACAATAATCAATTTTTTTCTTTGAAAAATTCTTCTTTGTAAATTTCATTTTTCAACTTGTTTGTCAAACATTCTTCTGATATGCAATCTTTGAATTCAATTTCTTCATTTATGAAAAGTAATATTCCTCATGCTACTACATTTTAATTCCATCCTATTGTTGACTATGAGAATTGATCTTGGTGTCGTCATGCACCTTCACCTCCAACTGATCTTCAAATCTCTTGAAATTTAGTTGTACTCTTTTTGTGAACTCATTAACTCTAGTTTTTTTATTTTCATGATGTCTTTCAAGACAATATATGTCACCCTTCTCAAACCTTTGAAATTTATTGATTCCTATTCAACACATGAATGCTTGTGCATATACAATTTTTTTAACATACCTGTAATCTTTTTCCAATTTGGTCCATAATTTCATCCACAGTTCGTTTTCATGCAACCTATCATAGAGTCTTTCCAATTTTTATTCCAACATCTCTTTTTAGATGGTTCTTCAAGCCACAAATGCTACAAATGTAAATCCCAAAACATGTCTTACCTATGTCTTTCCCTATTACAATAAAAACACTACATACATTGCATTCCTTGAGCTTCTTTTCTTGAACCTATGATATATGTAACATCATTTTATTTTTACTTGTAACATATCCAAAGCCTTTATACTTTGGCCTCACAATTGGCTCAATGGCCTCTTTGATTCCTTGCCCATACTTTCCTAATCATTTACCTTTATAACCCATTCTTTCCATGATATTCAAACCAGCATTTGGAAAACAACTTTTGTTAATCTCATCACATGTAACAAGATTTGTAGATTCAAACTTTGATTGGACTGGTTGGTCCTTTCTCCTTGGTTTGGTTTTATACATCCATGTTTGCCTCGTTTGAAATGACTAACACTTTTGACAACTACGATTTTGTTGACTCTCTTCTTTATTTCTTGGCTGGGCCTTACTAACTTGCCTTTGTGCCGACTGACTGTTCTTGTCTTCTTTCGACTTCTGCGGTGACTTTTACAAACCCTCCATTCAACTAGGTGGCCTTTTCTTTGATCATGGTTATCGATTTTTTTGCACGACTTTACCAAGGTGCTCAACCTCTATGATCCTCTTTAGTATGGTAGCTCCTTTACTCGGCCTTTTCAGCATCCTACATTAAGAATTTTGAAATTTTCCATTTGATGTCTTTTGAAATTATCAACAGCTGCAATGAATAGAAAATGGTGGTGGCTTACCTCAATGTTGTTTTCTTGCGACCTCCCTTAATTTCAAACAATGACTAGATAAAATAAAAAAATCAATCTCTTGAGTGATCTCTTTGTCTTCTGGTGGATTCACAAGAACATTGCAGACTACTGTCTTTATATTGGCACAGCTAACAACTATGCCAATTCTCTTAAGTGATCGGCAACCTTTGCACACGATAGCCTCAATGTAGTGGCTTTAACAATTTCACCGACCTCCTTCACAACAGTGATCTCTTTCTTTAACTACAACGACCACTCTTATCTTTGCGACCTGATTTGGACTGGAAAATAACCAACTACAACAATTTCCCACCAATCTTTAGATCTTCCTTCAATTTCACATCTCCTTGGTGGCTGAGACATTGATCCATATTACGCATACTCTTCAATATGCCTGCAACTGGCTTCAAATTTTGCAGATCAAAATAATGTGAATAGCAAACCTCGATTATCATTGGATGGCGGCCTGTTTCTTACTTCTCCGATCTGCCATTTACTTCCTCAACTTTCTTTATGAACTTTGCTCTGCGCCTTTCACTTATGATCCTCATAGAACTTCCTTCACATACAATAAAGATTTCCTAACAACAATCTTTTCTTTCATTCACGATCTCTTTAAAAAAGCATAACGGTCCATATACACTATGAATTTAACAGCAACTGGACTTTACATGGCGATTTCGATCCTTTTGGCACATACACCTCCCTTTATCTCTATCTTGTTCGACAACCTCAAGTCTCCTTGGATCTCCATGCATCTTCTTGCTCTGAGAGTCTGATGCCCACGATCTTTTCTCTGGTTTGATACTAATTTGAAGACAAAACATAGAGCAACTACATGAAAATCGAGCATTGCAAAAAATAGGCTCGTGCATTAGATTTAAAGAAAAATGCATAATCAATTCAATAGACACTATAGCATGGAGCTAGTTACAACATTTATAGAAAACATGCGAGAGGATTAGCATGAACAACATGAATAGCGTAGGGTGGTAGAAGTCGACGCTTGGTTGGCTATGGATGACATTGAGTGGCTAAACTATGTCATATAATTCATTTACTCCAACACAACATGATTAGTCATGAGTTCCATGTTTTAAAAGGGGCTCATGTTTACTATCAAACTAGTGATTGAAATCTCATGTTGACATTGAAATGAGTTTAGGAAAGTCATTCAACCACTACTAAGTACATTCAATAGTAATAGTAGATGACAAATTTTGATTGTAGTAGGTACCGGGTGAGTTTAGAATAAAAGATAAACACATCTAGCATTTGATGTAGGTGTTTGACACTTGACAAGGTAGGCCAATAGTTTTGAATACCTATTTTATGTTAGATTTGAGAAGAATGAAAAGAAAGAAGGTTGCATAGGGGCAATGGTATCTAGTGGGTGGGTAAAGATACAATAGAGCTAGAGAGAAGAGAGAACATGATAAAAGAGGGCACGGGCTAGCTAAGGGAATAAGGCAGAAAATCAAGATCAAATTTTAACTCAAACAAAGCATGACGATTCTCCACCTTCACCACAACAACAAACACATGAAACCTCTATGGACATTGTCATTAGGCCTCATGTTATGATTAAATTTTATGATGATGATGATGATATTACGAAGATTGGTGAGGAAGTGCATAATGAACTAAATTTATTGTTTTCCTCTTCCATGAGCTTAGATGATAACAACCATGATGATCCTTCTAACAAGAGTGACTCACCATGTGTGGACCCTGGTGATGCTCCTAGTATAGCACTTGTCGTTTCCCCTTTGGCTAGTTATTCACCTTTCGCATATGATGAACAAGATTGGGATGCCAATGACCTACTATATGTTGAAAATGAAGGTAATTATGTAGCTTTAAAACTTGTAAGACTATTATACTGTGGATCTTAATAAGTGTTCTTTGTTATAGATTCTTTGTGGATGATTATCTGTTTAGATTCATTTTACCATTTGTAGAAATAGACATAAGATTGTAGAAGAATAATACTAGAAGATAGAAGTGACACAACATATACCGTAGAGAAACCCTTTCGAGAAAAAACTCCACCACCAGAATCAATAGTGCTTGTATTATTTAACCTTAGAACAAGATTACAATAATTCTTTATCCTTCCTTGCTTGAGATGCTTCTTTTTCCTTCAACAATTCTTCTTGACAACCTGCAATAAAATCTGATAGAACTCTCTTCAACTCGCTGCAATAAATAGACAATAATGAGCCTTGTAAACTCCAAATAATTTACAATTACAAAGCACAAAGCTTATCTCACAAAATCCACACCTTTTCTTTGCGAGTAGAGTTTTTTCCTGAAGAACAATGTCAAACCAAGTCCTTCATCAATTTGGGCATCCCAAACTGAAGTCATAACTCAACATTGATTACAAATATATCTTGTAAGCTTCTCTTCAAATTTGGCGCCCAAGAATGGTCCCACTTAACTTAGCATTATAAAATATCTTCTCATGCAAAAGTGTTAACTCCAAGATGCCAACTTGGGTGCCCAAGGTAGGTCCAAGTCAATCTCTGTTAACTGAAACATATCTCTCCAATTCATGCAAACATGATTCATGATTGATCATCCCTACTTAAGTAAATGTATCACCTATTATCTATCATGCAACTCAAGTCATTAGTCATGCATTCCAAGTCAACTAAAGTCAAGTAGTATTCAACTGAAACTAACTACATGCAACTGAAGATAATTGAACCATAACTAAATTAAACTGAACTGAACTGAATTGAACTAATACTAAACTGAACTGAATTGAACTAAACTCAATGCATGTAAACATTAATTCCTAACTTCTAGGATCTTTACATGCATTACTGAAGTGTTATCTTTCTCCAAACAATTAAGTTAACTCAAGGTGGGTTCCACCTTCCATGTGGGTGCCCCATGTGCTCCTATTTTGTAGGAGCTCTTCTTGGGCATCCCCACATTTTCCTATCATTTAGAATTAATTACAAATGCCAATTTACATGTTCATTTCATTCAAATTTAATCTCTTTCTAATCCTAGTACTGGGGAACACTTTCCAAGGATTTAGGAGATACATGAAATATGTTTAGGATTGCAATTAAATGTCATCCTATTCCCAACATTCTCCCACTTGACATTATACATTGCAATTATTTTAAACAAGGAATCATTATTATAAATCAAGTATAGGACTCAAGACTAATGGCCCACACAAACTAATCAATCCATGCCAACTTCAAATGCAACTTGCATAATCATGAAGTTCCAGGCAAATGATTAATGCTCAAAACCAAGAGAACTTATCTGTAGGAATTGGTTTCATAGGATAATCTGCAACATTATTAAAGTGTCAACTTTCTCAATTAATATCTTCCCTCTCAACCATTTCTCACTCAAAGTGATACTGAATATCAACATGCTTAGTAGGAGCATGATAAATAGGATTTTTGGCTAACCAAATATCACTCTGACTATCACATTAAAGTTTAACTTACTTGCAATTAAAAAAAATACCTTTCCCAAGTCTCTATAACCAAACTGCCTCTTTGGAGGCATGTGAAACTGAAGAGCGTGTTGAACTCACGTCCAACCAAGGTGTAGGCTTCTCGGTCTTTACTGTTGATTTTTTTTCATACAAGTAACCATTTCAACATATATCTCTTATCATAAGAGAACTCAAGCCTCACCTATTTCTCCAAGTATCCATGGGGACTTGTAACCAACCAATCCATGGCAAACTCCAAATGCAACATAGCACTATCATGAAGTAATCAATCAAATGATTAATGTACCCAATACATAAGAGAACTACATAAGATCAATGTCAAAGCTCCAATCATAAATCAGGAACATAAACATGACAACATGATCTAACCATCTCCTCTTTAAGGAAATCACATGCATCATAACATACATAAAAATCCTAGTCTCAAGAGAAGAAGTACCATGCCAAACTCTAAACGCGCATCAAGAGTAAACCATGACATAATAGCAACCACTCTAAACCAAGAAAAAACATATCCCCAATCAAATGAAGATAACCTTACCAATAATGCATCCATGTCATTGCCAACAACTCCCACTGAACCATGGTATGACCTACATATGGCATCATGACTACCATCTTCTTAATGAAGATCACTTTTTAACATCAAACAAAGAGTCATCACTAACATTTTTACATGAAATGATCAATTCATGATTAGCATCATCTGAGGATTCCTCTGTAGAAGAATCAAAACTCTTTTTCTTGTTCTTACAATCCTTCTTCACATGTCTCGATTTCCCACAGTTCCAACACTTTACCTTACTCCATCCTTCAGACTTACCCCTCGCTTCCTTGTCTCCCTTAGGTTCCTTTTTCTCAAGCCTACCTTTTTACAAACAAGGAATCTTGGATTTCCATTTTAGACTTCTTCTTCATCTCCTTTGATAGGAGAGTAGGAATTATATTGTCCATCTTCAGATCTACACCACTACCACTGATAGCAACAATTAGATTTTCCAAGATTCTAGTAAAGACCAAAGTAACAAAATGCATTTATCTTCATCTTCTAACTTTACATCTACAGATGCTAACTGACTTAGAATCAAATTAAAATCATTCAAACATGATTTGCAACAGAATCACCATCTTTCATCTTTAAAGAATACAATTGTCTTTTCAGATATAACTTATTAGTAAGACTTTGGTTTTGATAGATATCGGCTATTCTCTTCCATAGCTTATATGCAGTAGGTTCATCTGAAACATTCAAGAGAATAGCATCAACAAGACATAATCTTATGGTCCCTCTTGCCTTCTTATTAAGCTTAGCCCAATCCTCATCTAACATCATTGTAGGTGACTTTGTCTCATTACCAATAGCTAACCACTGATCTCTCTCTTCAAGGAAATCCTCCATTTTTATTTTCCACATCTCAGAACTAGATCCATTGAATATTTTAATATATAAATGAGAATTAAAACTCATTGTAACAAACTTATTTTTTAAAGAAAACCTAGTCTAAAAAAACCCAGTTTGCTAAAGCGAACCTTGAGTCCTTACCCAACTGCTCTACCCTCTTAAAGAATCTTGTTCTTAAGGGCTCCCCTACTAACAAGTTGGTTTCCTATTCTGCGGATTCCATAGAAGACAAAGCCAAGAACCCTGAAGCTAGTAGAAATTTTGTGCCCTCCCCTCCTCCCTCTTTTAGATTCAAAGGTACCAAATTTCCCTGCTCCCCCAACCCAGGTGATGTAAATCTCATATTAGACCGGGTTCAATCTGGTGAAATTATGGCCTCTACTAGAAATGACATCAGTGACATTTTCAAGGTCTTAAAGTGGGCCTATCAAGAAATTAAGGAGATCAATCAAAGAAACAGGGATTTGTATAGTAAGTTGGAGGAGTTGGAGCTGAAGTTGGTCGCCCTCAGCAACCAAGAAGGGAAACTGAATAAGAGTAGTATTGGAAAGAAAGGAGGTGATATTGAGGAGAAATACAAGTCTATGTAAGAGGAAATGCTTAAAAAAAAAAAAATGTAAAATAGTCTTGGAACAAAATCATAAAATGACTAGGCACAATGTCATTATTATTAATGCTATGTCTGAAAAGCTAGAAAAAATACAACAGGGTTTGTTGGTCGTTGACTTGGAAGAGAACAAGGAAAAAAAGAATGAGGACCAAGGTATTTCTAAAAGGACCTGGGCCAATCTTAAAAGGAAAGTGCCTCCCACAACACAGATGGTTCAAATCTTAAAGAGGGGCGTTCAGGACATGAACAAGCTGGAAACTAATACTGTTGATCTTTTAAAAACTCAAATTTAGTTGCTACTTGCTTTCTATCTGGTTTTTTGGTTTTGTGGCCTTCATTGGCCTTTTTGTTGGTTATGGGTGTTTACTGTTGTTATTTTTACAACCTTTCTAACTATGGTGTCTCTTTTGACTCTTTCTTTATTCTGTAAACTTTGTGGTTTTGAGTCCCTGTAAAACCTATTTTTTCCTCTTTCAAACAAAAACTTATTTTCCAAAATCAGAAAAAACACAATAGTAAAATCTCCCACTATAGCCAAAAAACCTTCGAACTTTTAAGATAAAGGCATCCCAAACTCTACCCCAACTGTTAGCTCTGACACCAAATGTTGAAAATGGAGGTAATTATCTACCTTTAAAACTTGTATATTATACTGTTCTTAATAAGTGTTCTTTGTTTTAGATTCTTTGTGGAGATATCTGTTTAGATTCATTTTACTTTATAGAAATAGAAAAAAGATTGTAGAAGAATAAGACAGAAAATACACAACATTACCATGGAGAAACCCTTTTGGGAAAAAACTCCACCACCAGAATCATATGATTATTTAACCTTAGAACAAGATTATAATTCTTTATCAATCCTTGCTTGAGATGCTTCTTTTTCCTTCAACAATAAACTTGCAATAAAATCTGATAGAAATATCTTCAACTCGCTGCAATAAATAGAAAATAATGAGCCTTGATCCAAAGAGTTTAAAATTACAAAGCACAAAGCTGTCTAAAGTGGATTCTTCTATATGAAGAACAATGTCCCAAGTATCAATTTGAAAAAATTCATAACTCAACATTGATTAAAAGATATCTTGTTAATGTTGGCACCGAAGAATGGTCTTAACTTAGCAATAAAATATCATGCTTTAACTAAAGATGCCAACTTGGAAGGTGGGTCCAAGTCAATCTTTGTTAACTGAACTGCAAACATGTGCATGATTGATCAACTTAACTGAATGTATCACCTGTTATTATCATGCAACTCAAGTCATTAGTCATGAAAATCAACTGAAGTCAACTAGCATAACTAAAACTAACTACATGCAATAAGATAAATGAATTGAACTAAACTAAACTAAACTAGACTAAACTGAATTAAATCGATATTGTACTAAATTGTAAACTTAAACTAAACTAAACTAAACTCAATGCATGTAAACATCAATTCCTAACTTCTAGGATCTTTACATACATTACTAAAGTATTATCATTTAACTTAATCAAGGTGGGTTCCACCTTCCATGTAATTTTGTAGGAGCTTTCTTGGGCATCCCCAGTTCCTATCATTTATAATTAATTACAAATAATTTACATGTGAATTTAATCTCTTGCTAATCCTAGTGTTGGGGATTTCCAAGGACTTAGGAGATACATGAAATATGTTTAGGATTGTAATTAAATGGAATATTATTCCTAACACTATAGGCTGACTCACATGTGTCATACTAGTATTTTATTTATTTTCTCTTCATGGTTTTTGTGATTACATTGATAATCTCATCCCCATACGGTGTTGCTTGGCATGTTTATATGTTTGTGAACCTACTTTGGATGACCCTTGTCATTTGTTCATGCAAGGATACAAAGGACGCAAATCATTGTGACATTCTTATATTTGTATCTACATTCTTCTTATGGCATAGGTTTTCCTTAAGGGTATGATGTAAAGTGTTGAGACTTTAGGTCTCTTCCAAGTTTTTCACTCTCTATGCCATTCATTGTTCCACGAGTCATTTGGGGAATGATGATGATTTCAAGATTGATTATATCACTAGAAAAGACATACACTGATCCCAAATCCATTCCCTTAACTGTTATCTTAGGATTACATATTAGGGGAAACCTCCTTTCATGGAGTAGCCTTTTGGAAACGTATGGGAATAGGGCTCTTTGAAGTAAAGCTCTCATGTATTGGAGTTTATTATGTCATACTTTAAAGTAATTTCTCAGAGCATAGAAATTTCATACTATCCACGCCATTGTTTGCTTCAAAGTGTGGTCTTCTTACATCACATGACACATCTTGTTCATGATTTCGTTTGCATAATGGCAGAAGTTCCTCTTAGTGGTAATTATCTTGCATTCCCTAAGTTGTAAATCTTTTATCCTTGACTACTTTTCTTGGCGATTGATTTTAAGGACATTTCAAACAACCCCTTTGACTAGTATTTAAAATCTTGTCATGGCCACCAAGATTAACACAATTTGCCAGTGGACCTTGTTTTTCATAAGTGGCTTGCATAATGATTGCTAGCCTTATGGAACCTTTTTGTGTGGCACCTTATCAAAGTTATCAGGAGGAATAAATTTTGGTATGGTTGATGTATGGGAGCTGTAGATTGGCATGACTTTCCCACCACCTTTTTGGGGATCTAATAGGCAACAAATTTCACTAGCCTGTGTGAGTGTATTTTGTTTGCATAGTGGACAATGGGTTTCCACTTGTCACCATTGGAAAAACAACTAAGGCTTGATCTATACCTATCTTGGGGGCTTGCGCAACCTCCTCCTGATCTTTGTCATCCTATCTCACTAACATTTTTTCACTTGGATCCCTCTTTATGCTTATTTGTCTACTTTAGTGTGAGTTTGAGCATAGGGATCATCCTATCACTAAAGTGGGGGCTAAATCCAGTGTATAAATATGTACACCTTTACATTTTCACACAATTTTTGGGTCCCTAAATTTAATTGGACTTAATTAAGCCTCTAATTGACCTAGTTATGCTTTTAAAAACCTAATTAATTTCTTTTTCCAGAAGGGAAACTTGTATTAAATAATTGTAAATATTAATTAAATTGCCTTGGAAATTGAGTGTCCTGGATTTAGGTCCTAGGACCCATTCCCCCAAGGGAAAATCGGTCCTCCTTAAGCTTTGGATCTCAATTTTTAATATGTTTTTTGTGGCATTTTTTATGATTCAAATTCAAATTGTAATTGTCGGCCTTTGATGTTTAATTATCAGTAAATTAGAGAATTACTTATAAATACAAGGTCTTTTTTATCAATTCAATTCTAAGCAAGATTAAATCCAAATTTCACAAGAGAAAATATTATTGTCAAAAGTGTTCAAGAGAAGATTTATCAGTCTTCTACATCAACATTCAAGATCAAGATCATCATATCAAAGTTATTTGTATTCATGTATGTTTTTGGAGCTAACATTGTGATGTAGGTTTCAAGCATTCAAGTATCAATTCAAGCATCAAGATCAACATCCAAGCAAGAAATTTCATGCAAGATCAAGACCTTGGAGAGATGTGTTAGACTTTAGTCCTCTAAGGATCTCCATTCAATGGTTTGGTGAGTTGCAACATTGCATTGTTCATTCATCATTCCTTTCATTCGTGCTTCATTTTATTTGAAGTTTTACTTACCAAAATGGGGTTTGACCAAGGCAAGCATTCACCAAAAACAAACAATATTTCCCGCTCTTTGTGTGCACAAAATTTTAGGTGAAGAAGGACTGAAAATAGATCAAAAGTGCAATTCTACAAAGTTGTCAAGACACAAAATCTTACTTGCAGAATTTATTTCCAACTTTCTAATAGTGAGATATAGAGAATTCGAGAGTGCATATCCAAGAGTAGAGGACCGTGAAATCATATTTTGGATCCTTGTAGCAAGAATCATTCACCCTTAGGTGAATCTATCCTAGGAGGACACTTAGCAACAGCTTTTGACGACTAGTACACATCAACTTATGCTTCTCAGATCTACTAGAAGTCTACTATTTTTGATTATTTTATGCTTTAAATTGATTATTCAGGTTTCACATTACATAATTAAGTTTATTTACTATTTTTAGTTTTTCTCTCCAAAGTGTTGTTCAGGTAGATTTTACCCCATCTTATCATAAGGAAATTTGCAAGATCTCCAATAGGTTTACTCACCTAAGGGTTGAAAGTCAATCCTACCTCTGGGGATCTCATTTCCTATTGAAATAAGTTAGATGGGTGCATCACATCACCCCATTTTGGTAAAAAACCCATTTTTCATCATTTTAGTTATAACTATGAGGCAATTGAAATAATACAAAAAGGAAAGGATTGCATGAAATATTAGGAACCAATATAAATTTCTCTTACTTTTCTTAACATTTCTTAAATAATAATATCTTATTATTTTCCATGACTTGAGTCATCAATGCATAGTTCACTTTTATTAATGACCTTGTCATTTTAACATAGAAATTTGAGTTTAATTGATAATATTTGAGGGATTATCCTCTTCTATCATCCTTTGTGATTGTAATGATTTCTTATTTTCCCACTAGATAAATCATGTTCTTTTTCTTCTTCTTGTAGACACTAAAATATCCTAAATCCCATCTATTGAGAGGGAACCAATCATCTCATCTTTTCTAATTTTCTGTTTCTCACTAGACTTGGGCAATATCATCATCATCTTCATCTTTTCTAAATTTTCTTCTTAGAAAAAATTATTTTCTTTCAAACAATATAACTTCAAACATTGCTTCAAAGAGGGCCAAAATGTAGACACCAAAAATATTCCTCTTTGTATCAACATTAAATCATCATTAATTATTGATTTATTATTATTATTATTATTATTATTTATCACATCATTATTTATTTACCATTTATTAATACTCTCCATTTACCTATATAATTAAATAAGAACTAATTATCCATATTCAAATAAATTACATTTTCATCTCTTTAGTCAACTATTTCTTCTTTGATAACTTACTCCATTTGATTTTAGAATCTTCTCCTTCATCCATTAATCAATTTACTGTTTAAATAAAAACTTGATGTGCACAATTATTCATCAATTAAATCAAATAATTAAATATTATCTCTTCATCACTTGGAAATGCCAACTTTCAACTTATTAGTTGAGAACTCACTCCACATATAGTTTTTGTTAACTAAAGCCTTTATTCTTATCCTCATATTTAATCTAATCTATCCTTGAAAAGTTGATAAATATAAGATTTTCTTCATCATTTTGATATCTTACATCTTATGCAAAAAAACCTTGTGAATGTCTGAAATCAATTGATCATTGTTCAAGTCTAGTATTATGTTGTTGAGTCACATCCACATATTGCAAGGGGAATCAAAATCACTTATTTCAAATTTTTTAATGGGATTGTAATATTAGGAATTATATTTTGATTTTTACTTTCTGGTTTCAAGTCTTTTGATTTCATATTTTATAATTTTACTGTTTACGCTAAATTTATCTTTATTTCCCTTTAATTTACTTTTATTTGGTGTTTCAAAATTCATTAAATACCACATCTCTACTTATCACTAGTATATTTTTATTAAATATTACATACTATATCCTTTAGTTTATAATTAATGACTATTGAAATTCATTTTAGGGATTTATAATCTATCCTAGATATTTGTTCTTCAATATGTGTACACAAAAACACATCAACATGCATTCAAATGAAAAAAATGATCTTAATTTTAGATAATTTATGTTCAATATTCATTCATTTTACTTTCAAATATGGCATATTTTTTTTTAACTAAAACAAGGGTAAAAATTTATTCAATACAAAGTTAGGGAATTACACATCCCTATCAATCTCCAATAATTGGTCCAAATTTTGTAACAAATCTGGGAGTAACTGACCCCTTTCCACAATATTCCAATCTTGCACATGATCAAAAGCCCATTTAGTGAAACAATCTGCAACCCCATTCCATTCACGTGGAATATGATAGAATAGAATAGAATCCAAGGAAGCACATAGATTAAGAATCTGTTTTATAATAACAACCAAATTCCAAGTCACATCCTCTAACTGTTGCCTCTTCAACAAAGTCACTACCACATGAGAATTAGATTTTCAAATGGTCTATCTCCACCCGAGAGCACAACTACACTCCACAACACATAAAATGGCAAGAGTCTCCATCACATTATTAGAATACCAACCCTTATAAATAGAAAAGGTAAACTTAATAGTCCTAGAGCTAGTCTAACCAACACCTCCAATACCACCATGGCCAATATTTCCATGAGAGGAACCATCTACGTTGAATTTGAACACACCTGGAGGAGGAGGAGGAAACCAATGCCCCTTCATATTTATCTTCCAAAGAGGATGATGACATCTATTTCTCATGATCTAACGAGTACTCTGAGAAAACCCTGTTTGAAGAGGAAGATTGAGACAAGTACAAAAGGCAACCTCTCCAGGATCCACACCCTCAACCAAGTCACACTTAGCTGGAGTAGTTTCTCCCAAAGAATAAAGAATCCTCCACCACAAATGTTGGATAACCATCTTCACATCTTAGAAGATCCTGTGATTCCTCTCCAACCAAATATGCTAGATAATAAAAGTTGGTCTCAAAGCCCAAACAACTTGAAGAAAAGAGGTCTTAATAGGGGCCTACCCCACCAGGTAAAGAACTCTACAAAAGAAGAGACATGCCATCAAGCCTGGTTCCACATAGCCCACAAAAGGTGCCAAATCCCCCTAGAAAATGAACATTGCAAGAATAGATGAGAAACACTCTCTTCACTTTGACACACATTGAGGGACCTTGGAACCCTCTCTTACACAAGTTATCCCAAGTAAGACACCAATTTTGGACCACCAACCACAAAAAAAAATTATAATTGGGCTAAGAAAATTTATTCCAAACTTGCTTCCACCAAGGAACATCAATGTCCCCCACCATCTACCTAACCAACTCACCATAACCTATTGAAACATAGTACTTACCAAATAAATCATTGTTACTCTATGCCAGAACATCCTGCCCCACCATGGAATTGCATTCCCATGATGCAAGAATCTGAGCCAACTCTTTCCTATCCTCCTCTGACCCTCCTAGCGGCCAATACGAGGAGTGTTTCCATCTAAGGCTAACAACCCATCCAATATTCCAAACAGACTTATAATGTTCAATTGTATTCCAGCCAACAACAATAAAATGATCACAGAGAGACTGGAGATGAGTGTAAGCATAAATAATGGAGGGTGACCATCCCAAGAATCCCACCAAAAAAGGGCTTGAGAACCCAATGACATATCCAAAAAAGCCCCTTCTTAACCAAGTAAGCCCTCGATTTGAAGGTATTCCAAATCATAGATCCCCTTCCTTTTAAAGGGAAACGAGGAACATCAAAAGTGTTGTTAGTGTATACATTAATGCTTGCTTACACACAGGTTGACCTAAGCCTACTTAGGCATTTATTGTTGTATGACTCATTGACATAGATAGATATTTTCTAGATATTTACCTGATATTTCTCTGTATATAAGGATTGACTAGATTATGCATAATATCTTCTAGTTCAATATCAAGATACTATCCATTAATTTCACTCATTCGTTAATTATCCCACTTAATTTGGTTTGAGTTTGAAGATAGAGAGGAACACATTCATACTATACAGCAGTTTGCCAATGACTTTTATCCATTGTACCTAAATTGTATTCATGTTTGTTTTTCTCTTATTATGCACTCTTGATTGATCAAAATTCACATTATATTTTTTCTATCATTTATCCAATACATAAAAAATGTAATCTTGAATGTTAGAACCAATAACATTTCATTAATATATTTTACCTTAGCACAATAAATTATAATTGAAACAATACCCTTGCCCATTTGACTCCATGAGACTAATTATCTCCCAATACTATATTTTTATTATCATTTATCCAATATATAAAAAAAAATCTTGAATGTTAGAACCAATAACATTTCATTAATTGTTTTACCTTAGCACATTAAACTATAATTAAAACAATACCCTTGCCGCTCATGAGACTTCTTATTTACTTTCATTTACTTTCAACTATGAATAACACCAAAAATCAATATTTTTCATTTTAACTTTATGTATAGCAACATTATAATTCATAGTTTCTAAGCTTATCGCAATGATGACCTTGAATTTATTTTTTAAATTATTATATCCACTTGCCTGTTAATCTTCTTCTCTCTAATGTTTATAACTCTTCCTCTAGAAGTGCTTTCACTTTCTACAAAATTATTAGATGTACGTCTATGCTATTTTTTTCATTTATTTTTATTCTTGAAGAATGTAGTTATTTTACCTCTTAGGCTTGCCTTTGTTGATAATTCCTATTTTAATATTTCTTCATTATGATTTATCCTTTTTCTCTTGCAACTACCAAAATTCCATCCTGCATCATTAAAAATAAATATATTTTTTTCTTGTTTATTTTTTACATTTTTTGTGTAGGTTGGAGCTTTAAAAGTATTTTGTGGAGTTTTGAATGATGAAATATTTAATTTATCAAGAATTGGCTTCCATTCAAAATCAAAAGTAAAAAAGATGTTTAATGTGATTTTAAAATTATTATATTGCACAGTTTCAATGTTTCAAGGGTTGAAGTGTTCCATTGGCATATTATAAATTAAAATTAATTAATTTTCTCAATTTGGATGTCTATGGAAGATTTAATGTGGCAAGTGGAATTTGGCATTCTATTCTTTCAATTTGCATGCCTAGAATGTAGGAAAAAGCTAGTGATATTTAGAAATAAATAATTAATGGTCCTTTAGTTTTCAATTTAAGGTGAATGAGAATTACTTAGATCATGATTTTATTAAATTTATGAGGCATTACAGCAGCACATCATGAAATATGGTGCATCAATTTTGTTTTCCATATTTGGAAGCATTTAATGATGAATTTTAAGCACAAGCAAAAGAATTTCAAAAGACAATTGGAGGGAAATGAAAGAGAAGATTTGGGTGCCCCTTTTGGTCCTTTAAAAAGGTTTTAATCTATATAAAGTAGAGCCTTTTAATGGATTCAGGAAGCAGTAATCAATAGCAGCAAGTTTGGAGAAAGAACTTGCTGGACCTTGCTCCTAAGATTTTCAGAAGAGAGAGTGTAGAAAATCAACTTGTGAAGAAAAGAGGGATTTTATAGGTGTTCAAGTTAGTCATGAGGGATGCATAATGAGGGAAAAAAATAGATTTTAGAAGATGAGTGAAGTCAATAAATTTTGAAGACATGAGGATAAGCTAAGGAGTTGCAGGTGGAGTTGAGGTGCTAGAAGGTGAATAGTTTGCGGGAGCTCACATAGTTGATCATAGATTGTGTTGGAATGATATTTCATTTGTATATTTGATGTTTTTAAGGGTTTTAATTTTTTTTATTAGTCCATTGATGACTGAAAATAATTTGTAATTAGATTTATTTAATAGAAAAATTTAATGGTTTCATGTGCAAAAAATTTGTTGATGTTAATTTGCAATCTCTTTATTTTTTCTTATCTATTGTTGTGATGGTTTTATGGAGGGATTAGAGTGTATGAATTCCTCTTTGCATCATTCGTATTAGAGTAGGAGTTCTTGAGTGTGCAGACAAAAGTGATAATGTGAGGCAAATTGCACTAGGACCTATGGTGGTGTGATTGTGATTTATGTGTAGAAAGATCGCCGAATGTGAGGTAGTATGTACCTGAGAGGTTGAAGTTTGAGAGTTTGTGAGAAGCTTTTAATGAAATAACAAAGAAAAAAGGGAAAAAAAATTTCATAGTTGTATATGCAGGTGAACAAGAAGGAGACAATGGTTACTATGGATCATGGAATTATGGTAATTTAGATTTTTTTTTATCTAAAAATGTTTTGTTTGCAAGATTTAGAAAGGACAATGAAAATGGTGAAAAGAAGAAGGATACAACAGGAGAAAAAGAGGTATCATTTAATTGTTTTAGTGAAAATTTACATAAAAAAGAGGTAGATGAATTTTTGGATGATGTTGTAGTAATTCAAAGAATCGATTTTAATAGTCCTAGATTTGACAAAGGGGATGATGAAGAAGAAGATAGTCTACTATTGAAAGAGGAGATAATAAAATTAAAAATATATATTTTAGGGAGAAATAATAGAAGAAGATGATGAGAAGAAAGAGGTTTTTTCTAATACATGCCTCTTTGAAGGAGAAAAAGTTGGAGCAATGAGGAAAGAGAAGAAAATAGAGGTAATTGTTGATTTATCAAATTTTGTAAATGTTTATAATGAAGCTAATTTTTATGAGGGAAAAATGATAAAAATAATTGAAGAAAGAGAGATGGTAATGTGCAACAATAACATGTTACAAGATGAAATAAAAAAAGGTGTTGAGAATAGTAAAGTGAGATGGAAAGATGAACAATGGTATAGCAAGGTGAATTTTATGAGAAGGAAAAAGAGAGAAAAAATGAAAAAGAGAAAATATAGAAAGATATAGAGTAAGGTGAAATAGAAGAGAGATCAATTTGATAAGGAAGAGAAGTGAATAAAAAAAAAACATACAATTTTTAAATGTTCACGAGTCTTCAAGTCATGGAACATTTTCCTCTTATTCGGTGTATTTGATGCAGGAACATTTGGGCTCACAAGCAATCCCGCATCACCAAAAATAAAAAATTTCTTTTCTTTTTTAATTGCTGCATTTTTGGTGTAGGTTGGAGCTTCAAGAGAATCTTGTGGATTTTTGAAGGATGATATATTTATTTTATCAAGACTTGGCTTCCATTCAAAATCAAAGGTAAAAGGTGTTTAATGTTATTTTAAAATTATTATATTGCACAATTTAAATGTTTCAAGGGTTGATCATATTATTGAAAATAATTTTCAATTTGATGGCTATGGAAGTTTTAATGTGGCAAGTGGCATTTGACATTCTATTCTTTCAATTTGCATGCAGAATGGAGGAAAAAGCTAGCATATTTGGAGAAAAAAATAATGACTTCAGTTTTCAATTTAAGGTGAATGATTAGTTCATCCATCAAGTAGTGGAATATGTGCAAAATTTTGATATTTGGAAGCATTTAATGATGAATTTTAAGCAAAACAAAAGAATTTCAAAAGACAATTGAGGGAAATGAAAGAGCAGATTTGATGCCTCTTTTGGTGCCTTATTCTCTAAAAATACCAATCAATAGCTTTGCCAGCACAAGAAAGAGTGTAAAAATCAGCTTGTGAAGAGAAGAGGAATAGGAGAAGAGAAGAGGGATTTTGCAGGTGTTCAAGGTAGCCATGAGGACTGCATAATGAAGAGAAAAATCAATTTTAGAAGATGAGTGAAGTAAGAAGTTTTGAAGACATGAAGATAAGCTACAGGAGTTGCAGGTGGAGTTGAGGTGCTAGAAGGTGAATAGTTTGCAGGAGCTCACATAGTTGAGCATAGATTGTGTTTGAATGATATTTCATTTACATATTTGATGTTTGTAAGGTTTTACTTGCTATATCTCCATTGATGACTGAAAATCATTTGTAATCAATTTCTTTAATAGAAAAATAGTGGTTTCATGTGTAAACAATTTGTTGAGGTTAATTTGCACTCTTATTTTATCTTAGCTATTTTATGAGGGTTTTAGAGAGGATTATTATGAATTCCTCTCTGCATCACCATCCATTTTTTTCAGAAAACACTCATAGTATTGTTATTAGGCATGTTTATATTTTTCCCTCATTGTTTAAAATTTAATAGTTTGAACTCATGAGTATTTCCCATGCTTCCTTGGATTGATTTATTTTTTTTTTTTATCGATTACACCTTGGATAAAAAATGAGATTTCCATTGTCCTTTCTCACATTTTCTTTGTTCTCCCTTGTTTAATGATCATTTAATATTTGCATCCATTGGTTCTACATATCAAATAAATTATACCTCCTAGTGCACCAATAGTTTAAAATTGATCTCCTTCAAAGAAGAGAATGAACATGCTGGATATGACATTCCCTACCATAGCTGCCATTAAAAATGCACAATAACCCAAAATATTAATGCAAATTTTTAGTGAAAGCCCTAAAATTGGATGCTTCTCTTGTACATTAAAATTGTACCTACACATAAAAATATTTTATATTATGTTTCCATAATGGTGGCCCTCTAATAGGCCACCTAATCAAGGAGTTTGTAAATTATCATACAACTTCAAATCAAAAGCTTTACAATATTTCTTTGTAAATTCAAGCTCTAATATTTTAAACAAAGATTATTAGTCAAATTTAAGTCCATAATGACTACCCACACATCTATTGGTAGAAAATTTTAGATAAATCACATACACTTAAGGGTTAAGCATATATTATTTTTATTCTATCACACAATTACTACTCAATATATGACCATGCACAAAGGGATTAACTTTAATTTTCTTACACATTAAGCAATGAAGAAGCAAAATAGAAAAAGAACAGTACTGGTATGGGAGAAGGTGACATTGAGGATAAGTACTCTCTGAGTTAAAAAAGAACAACATATATGACCATGCACAAGTTATCATCATCAATGCTATGTCTGGAACTTCAATGTTTCTGGAAACACATAAAAGGACCCACCTCGACTACCCAGTAAATCTTAAAGAGGGGGGTTTAGGTTATGAACAAGTTGGAAGTTGAGACTTCTTATATTTTTTGGTTCTAAAGTGTCTTCAAAGATGTTTCTTAATCAAGAAAATAAACACTTGACAAAGGTGTCTACACTTTAGGATACAAAAATTTAAGTATTTCTCTAGTTGAAGAAAAGAAGCCACACAAATCAATTTGCAATCTTGAAAAGTGCTTATATTTTTTGTTATAGTCTATAAAGATAGACTATGATTCCCTTTCCAATCATTCAAAGCTACTCACACATAGTAGAGCACAATTTAAAAATGATGTTCATATAATTAACAACAATCCATTCACATTGATCACTTTTATCATCATTGACATATAATTCTCATTGGGGTCTCCCTTGAGAGTAACTAATCTCTTCTCACAAAAAATTACCTACATAATTAGATTATAATCCATATAACTACCATCCCAAAATGCTAGATAGTCTACAAAGTTAAATGAAGGAATATAGAAAACTACAAAACTACAAATAACAAACAATAATAATAGAAAAGACCCAACTACCTTAATATAAGAGGAGGCAAAAGATCTAGTACATAGAGGTTAAAAATTATCATTAGCATAATAAAATTGCATTCACTTATTACCTATATGAAGGTGAAAATACAGAATAAATACAATTATTTTATATTTAGATTTGAAAACTTAAAATTCTGAATTAATTATAAATAATTATAAGAAAAATCAATTAAAGGTAAAATCTAATAATTTCCTTAACAGATTAACAATAGAAAATGGACTGCAGGGAGAATTTAAAAAATGCAGAATCAAATTAATTTTGAAAATAGTATATGATAAATACTTCTATAAAGGTGTATATATACGCTACGTCTTCTGGTTTTAAGACATTAATATACTTCCCAATACCATTATTTGAAAACTTCTATTAATGTAAATCTGATATGTAAAGAACTGTCAAATGCATAATTTGAGCCCCAACTGTTAGGATCCAAAATGTTCAAAAAGGAAAAATCATAATGACATGCCCTGAAACTAATAATAAAAATGTGATATGAAACGGCATGTACCATGCCATAGAAAGCTTAGTTAAATACCAAACGGTTGGCTACAATACTTAGTTCCTTTGACCTGGGTATGTACATACAAAGAAAATCCTTGATGAAGTTCATAAGGAACATCTGCTATTTGATTTAGCCATGAAATTAAAACAACTCATTCATTCCAGAAGCTCTGCAACTTTATCCATTTGACCTGGAGCAGTAAGAAAGTATAATGGTAGTATCAGTCACCTTTACATAAAATGTTCTAATTGAAAGACAAAGGGAGTAAGTGATCTATGTTAATTTCTACAGAAATGGCCTGCTGGTAATTTACAGAAGAAAGCTTGTGATCATAAGATGATGTAGTGCATTATGAAGCTTAGAGGCTAGCCAAACTAAAAATAGTGAACTGAATCATTAAACTTACTAAGATTTATCAGCGTCAAAATCCTGAGTTTTCGTTTGCATGATCAAATGCCGAAGTTTCACACACAGTCCATCGATGTTATTACAGTTAGGGTTTGCCACCTGAAAAAAAAAAAATACATATGAGAGTTGTATAGAGAAAACACCATAAAATCTGTAGGGCATTGTAAGAAAAACTAGTTCTTTACTTGACGTTCAAGAGTAACCAAAAATACCTTGGTATATATAATATGGAAGAATCTCTCACTTGTTGAAAAGGAAGAAGCAGTCACAATTTCAAGCCCCGATTCTTCCATCACCAGCAGAAGGTCCGCTAAGGAAACAGGACTTTTGAAGGCGTTGATAGAGATCTGAATTGAGGCTGAACCAACCGACTTTATTTTCACACATGGGAAACCCTCACCTGATTTATGGAATTCTAGGGTTACAGAAACTTCCACAGCCCTAGAAAAAGCTGCTCCAATATTGTAACTATCTCTTTGCTTGGTGAGGTCTCTGATCTGCTGCTCCAGATGGTGAACGTAATTAATTGCCTCTAGCACTTGGTCTGATAGAGATCGATTTCCCTGCACAACGTTAACAAAACTCAAAGCAAAAGAATACCCAGTACAGCTATTTGTGTGTTGTATTAGATAAAAGAAAATCTTACCCGAAGACTTTCATGCGGAAGTAATGATCTCAGTTGTGAATAGAGACAATTCATGTCACTGCGCCGCTTCTTTTCAATCAATTTGTGAGTGACTTGTTTCGTGGGATGCACGATTTTCTCCTTCCCTTTGAAATGAGTAGAATTAACGATGTTTTCCAAATAACTAGGGTTAACGTGAGGGCTATCTGAGATCTTCCCATAGCATTCCACAAAACTTTGATTGTATTCCTCTGACTGGGGATATTGAAAGAGGTAGCTTGGTGAAAAGAAACTCATTTTTGACTGGCCATAATCTTCCAACTCAACGTTATTATTGTGGAAGTTCACGAGGTAGGGAAAAGTAGCCATTGGGTTTATAAGTTCAGCGAAGGGCGAGAAAAAGATGTTCCGCCGGCTACCTGAGCAAGTTGGGTGTGAAATGGGCTTTAAGAAGGAAAAAGGATTAGGGTTGATCAATTCTCTCCTTGGAGAGCAGTGGACTGCGATGTAGAAAATTAGGTTATGAATCATATCTTTGTACCTGCTCAGTGGGCCAGATTGTCTGTGCTGGGGCAGATCATTTATCATTTGAAAACAAAAGATGCGGAATCAAAATAGATATTGCGACTCAAGAGTAGGAGCAGAAGTGGTCAGAGCCTAGACTTTCGGGAGCTTTAAAACATTTTTTAAGGCTTTAATTCTCACAGCTGGTTCCTACATACTAAACAATAGTCCGCCAAATTGAAGATTCTTTATGGCTTGCGAATCACTTGTCTTGAACGGTTTTCCATGGTTTGACTCGCCCACAACATAAATATTATAAGATTTTCAAGCCTTTCCTTTTGCCATTTTTTTCTTTATAATTTCCACTTGAAAAATAACAGCTGTACACCATGGTAAGATCAAGAATAGTTTATGTCGGTTAACTCATGAGTTTATGTCGGTAAACTGAAGAATATGTTATGTCGGTGAACTCAAATGGATTCTTTTAATCTCTATTTCTATGTGGAAAAATCGTTCCCCCAATCAGAATACCCTTTCCATATTTGTCACGGTGAAATTTGCAGACCCATCCCATCCTCCCTTATTTAAATAGTTGTTTTGATATATAGAAATATTGGTATATAATATTAATTTTTTTATAAAACTAGATCTTTTATTCTATCTATCATTCATCCCTTTTCCGTGTTTACAAAATTATAGGCATTTACTTTATTTATTCATTTATTTATCATTCTTATTAAAAAAATTATCATTCCATTTAAATGTATTGAATTTATTTATTTTAAGGATAAATCATTTGTATCTACACACTTCAGTTCATACTCTAAAAGGAATCATGTGTTATATAATCATTCTCAAAGCATTTACATTGCTAAATGGTGTTGTTTCAATATTGAACAAATTCAAGGGGGTTGACCAAGGTGTAGTGCCCTTGTGGCTTAGCTATATGACAACCATGCTAGGATATTCATCAATGTTGTGAGCCAACATGGACATCAATAAACATAGAAGAAACCAATTAAGTTTAGGAAAATCAAGGACGAATTACTTGTAAATTACATAGGTCAATTTCATGGGTACATGATAGGTTTATTGTCATGGATCTATCCCTAATAGTTAGATTCATCCCTACAAAGAATCAATAGAGAAATATGATTACTAGGTGTTCACTAGTCTTATATTATTAGTTATTTTGAACCACATTCTACTATAAGTAGCCAATATATGTTTGGTGCATATTCTTTGTAAGTCAACCTTACATAGTATTAATAAATAAGGATGCATCACTTGATGTTGCTTTTGGTAAACAAAAAGTATTGGATAGTCTTTTAGAGCCAAAAAGAAGAAGAAATGAAAGGCTTTGTGGGCCTTTGCCTACTATTGTTAATATCAGGATGGTATTGACTTTTACTTTAGTTAGTTATGAAGATTTTATCTTAAAATGCTAGAGGGTTGAATAGTCTTTGTAAGTAGCATCTTGTTAAGAGTTATTTAGCTGATCTAAAAATTGATATTGTGGTTATCCAAGAAACTAAGACACAATAGTCCATTTTTGACTAGATTGTTAAGAATATTTGGCCTTTTGCTGATTATTTTGTTACTCATGCAAGAAGAGGCTTCTAGTGGGATAGGTAATTTGTGGAACCTTGCTAGAATTAAAGTTGTCAAAGGAAATCATTAGAAAAAAACTTCATGACCTCTATGAAATGAAATTTGATTAATATTTACACTCTTAATTCTAGGGCCGCAAGGGCTTAGCTCTAGGGTTCCCTAGCCTCTCTGATCTCTAGTAGTAAAATAGACTACCGGATGTTTGGTGGCAACTTTAACACAACCCTATTTCTTTTTAAAAAATTGGGGGTCTGGATGATTTCTCTGATAGTATTTTGGATCTTGTTGATTTTCTTTCCTCTGTTGGGCTTATCAATATTGATTTACAAGGTTATTTGTTTACTTGGTTGAATAGGAGATAAGTAAATAATCATATTCAAGTTAAACTTGATAGGTTCTTAATTTCCAATAGTTGGAATATTCTCCCTAGACTTTTCTTATTCACTCTTCCTAGAGCATTCTCATACCATAATGCTATTCTTCTAAATTGGGACAAGGTTTTGGATAAGGGTCCCTTTCCTTATAGGTACAAAATCATGTGGACTTCTCACCCTCATTTCAAAGAATATGTTTGAAGTTTGTGGAATCTTCCTTGTTATGGTACTCCGATATATTGTATGGCTCAAAAATTAAAAAAGGGTTAAAGATAAGGTTAAAGATTGGAATAAGATTTCCTCTTGGTAATATTTTCCACATAAGTAAGTGTAACAGAGAATAATGGAATCCTAAGTTTAAAAAATTTAACAATGAAAAATGGAACCCTAAGTTTAATGTATAAAACCTAATGCTAATTTTCTCCTTTTTCAAGGGTACATTAGGATGTAAATCAACAATGTGTTTATATTGACTTTCAACCATGCAGATGAGTTAATTAGACCTAGATATGTATATTTTTGAGTTTTGGAAATGGATTGGAATTGATCTTCCTTGATTAACCTAATTAGAATATGCGCCCTAATATGAAAAATACAAGATCATGACAATCAATAGACTAAAAAAAAGATTTGTAGGAAGATCTAGGAAGGGCATAGTGTTGTGTACCTATCCTAAAAGTTGGGTGTTGGTTTGAATATGAGGATAGATAAAACCTAGGGCATTTGAGCCCTTGTATCCTTTTTAGCTCTTTTTTTAAGTCCTCTAATGTTAAATCCAAGATCCTTGTTTTCACTTGTAGACTTGTTGGATCACTGTCAGATAATTTTGAAGGTTATTTTTCATGAGTTGACAAGCTATAAGGATTTGAATCCAACAATGGATAAATTATCTTCAAGCTTCCTTCAATCCTCTTCAAACCTAAAATTTGCACATTCAAAGAGAGAATAAATGTTGTGCCATTTAGAGGATTGCCTTAGTCAAACCCCGTGTTAGTGTTTCCACTTTCACAATGGCAATGGTGATGATGGGAAAGATAAATGATAGGAAGGAATGATGAATCAAAAAACTTCTACCACTCACCATCCTTTAATGGCTTCCTTGAAGTATTGAATTCATGCACATCACTTCAAGTTTTTGAATCTTTCTTTCTTGAATTTTTTAGAGACCTACAATAAGGATTAGCATTCACAAACAATGACAACAAAAACATGTTCATAAACTCACATAATATTTAACATGATGCTTAGATATTAAATTGCTACAATAAATCATTGAAACTTTTCTCTTGACTTTCTTGATAGTGTTCTTGACAATGATCTTTGCTCTCAAATTTCCATAAGATTTCAAATAATGAAATAACTAGGTATTTATAGGTATTTATTCAATTTATTGCAAATTAGATCTTGATAGCCAACTTTTACAGATTGAATTCCAAATGTTAAAATGTTGACACCAACATATTCAGATTTGGATCCTAGAAAAATAGGAGACTTAGATTCCCAAGGGCATCATAGTCATGACCCTATTTTCTAGGATTTAGGTGTTGAGGGAAAAACATTAAATAAATGTATTTGTTCATTGCTTGTAATTTCTTAAAAAATGTTAAAAGTAGGCCTCAAATAACATAGTTTAGGAAATTAGGGGGTCAATTAGGCTCAATAATTTAAGGGAGCAAAATATAATGTGAAATTGTCAAAGGTGAAAGTTTATGATGCTACATTTAGCCCCCACTGTAGTGATAGTATGAACTTATGCTCAAACTCACACTAAAGTAGAAAATCTATGTCAAGAGTGGTCTAGTTGTCCAAATATTGAAGAGATAGGATGAAAAAGGATCTAGGGGAAGTGTGCAAGCCCCCAAGATCTAAGATACCATTGTTAGACAATATAGGCACAAAGGAACACACATGTATGAAATGTAGCGAGACAACATACATAAAAATACATGATATCAACATGAAATGTAGAGGAGGGTATGGATAATTATGGGCTAGCAAGGGGTGTTATGGTAAGATCCACACCAAAGGTGTTCATGTGACTCAAACAGTATCAAAGTATGATATTTTTTCTAGGTGAATCACAAATAGAAGGAACCATAGGCTAGTGAAGTCTTATATTCACTAGGTAAGCCCCAAAGATAAAGCAGAAAAATGAGAAACACACTAGGTCTAGTGAAGTCCTCTATTCACTAGGTGTGCACTTATTAAAAACCATACCAAAACTTATACTTGCTCATAACTTAGATAAGGTGCTACAAAATTATCAAGATGCTATGCGAATACAATACTAAGTTCAACATGCATGAAAAAAGTGAAGAAAAAAATCCAAACTCAACTAAGGAGGTGCACAAACTTGCTTGAGGAGGCATCTAAACAAAAAAAAGATAATGCTAGAACCTCAAGGGGTGTTATAACAACACCACTGCAAAAGATGATTTACACAATAACAAAGGGGCTTTTCTCTATAAATTAAAGGTCACACCTTTAGGATCATCATACATGACATCACCACGAAGAGTGTACAAGTTATGGAGTATAAGACACACCCCTTACAACATACTAACCATAGCATTACCACCAATGGGAACATCATCTGTCAAAAAGGTCACACTCATAGGGGATATCAAGCCCAATATCACCACAAAGGAGACACTATCATAAATCAAGGTCACAGTTTCATTGCCAAGTGTGGGAGTTAATGGTGACTTCCCAACACCCCCAGGAATAGTTTCTAGAAAAAAATATCTTCCACAAGAGAGACAATGGCAAGAAAGCTTGCTTCAACAAGGAAATTTAGATATTGGTTGAATATGCTTGAATAAAATGTACATAAGATGCCTTACTTATAAAGGAAAGGTAGAGAGATAGGATTAGACAAGAACATGGCAAGTGTCTTAATCCTATTACATGAGACAACTAACAAACTAACTACCTAGGAATCAAGCATTACTAGCTACATAAGACAAGTTCTAGAAAAGCCAACTAATACTTCTAGAAAGAATCTTATAGCCTAAGTAAACATAACATGTGAATATGTCCCCTAATTACCTAAAGAATGAATTAGCTAGGTACAAAACATTTATTCAAACCAACACCCCCCATTAAGTGCAAATTAGGGAGAAGATTATTATGCACACTATGCAAAGATGAAGATAAAGATCGGTCTCGACTACTAGGCCATGTTAGGCACCCATTTACAATGTAAATTAAAGCAATCAAGGGTATGTGCAGGATCATGATGGGCCAAAAAGTGGTGATATGATGGGTATGTGTAGGGTATGTGGCTGATGACTTTTTTTTAACCCAAAATTGATGAAAAGAAAAGGGTTTTTAAAGGAGATTCTTAGCTTTCCACCAATATAAATTATTCTTTACTTTGAATTTAATAAATAATTATTATTCATTTTCTATTTTAATTACGACTAAAGTAATAATTGATAGGATGATTTGACAAACATCTATAGCTTTTAAACAATATCACATTTTTTGAATCTGAAACATGTGTCACATTCTATGCTTCACATACTATAGGATTAAAAAAAAATGAATTTCATGAAGTTTTGACCAAGTTAAGGTGGTCAGACATATGATTTTTATATTTTTAAAAGTTGTAATAAAAAAATCATAATTAATTATTTACTTCAAAAAAAATTACAAAAAAATATGCATCATATCGGTACATGAGTCCTCTACTTATATCTAAAATCTTATAAATTTTTTTTATCATTTTATTGTGGTTAGGGTGGTCAGACAGATACCTACTTAGTTTTTCCCTGAAATTTAAGTACTACTGCATTGAAATTTCAAATTTTCACCAAATAGATTTTTTTTCTTAAATAAACCTAATAGTTTAGAAACTACATTCAATTTTCTACAGATTCTATTTTTACATATTTTTTAAATAATATAGATAACTTATTCAAATTTTTACATCAAGTTTCCTAACTCTGATTTTTCTGATTTTTTTGCCACTTAAGGGCCTAGTTTTTCCATGATGATCCTGCACATAGCTTGAATCTCTCACAACTAGATAAAGGGAGAAAACCCAATGGGACAAAACTCATATCCAAAAGAGTGTTAAAAAAAAAAATATGATGTAAGGAGGACTCAATGATACCCCCCAAGGACTACATCCATTATGTATATACAATCAATGACCCCCCCATAAGAGGGAAAAAGAGAGATAAGATATCCCCCCCACAATGTATAATCACTTGCAATTATGATCAATGTCTGAAGACCAAAAATAATCCAATGCCTATAAATAATGTTTCTCCCCTTAGGAAGAAGATACACCAAATACGAATGCAAGAATGCTTCCCATTCTAGATAGGAATTGGTAGGAAGAGGAATCCATATGTATGAATATTTTGTCTCTAAAATATTCTCATATGTTTCCAAGTTCTTGTATGATGAAGATGATGCCACAATCCAATTAGGTACATTCCCAATCACAACAAGTTGTGAAAAACTAGGAACAAGTGGAAATGAAATGGTGACAAACAAGGAACAAGTGGAAATTGAACTTGAACTAACTCCAAAGACAAATATGAAGTGACAATAGTTGATCGATGGCTATCATAAAATAGAAGAGATATACCCTCAAATTGGTCCTCCAAATCTACAATGTGAGACTTAATAAACAAAGAAGCAATGCCTGTCAAATAGGAATCCCAATCAGGAAGACTATCAGATACTTGTTGCAATGAATCACTAGAAGTACTCAATGAATCACCAATAGAAGATGATTGTGTGATCTCAACTAGAGAAGTAAGAGCTATAGGAGAAATCTCTGAATCATGAAGACACTCAAGTTTTGCATCATATTTAATCTCCTCAAGTTTTTATACCATGTGGGAGTTAATTGTGACTCCCCAACACCCTCAGCAATAGTTGCTAGACCAAAATATCTTCAACAAGAGATAAAATGGCAAGAAATATTTCTTCAACAATGCAAGTTGAATATTGGTTGAATATGCTTGAATTAAAATATACATAAGATTCCATGCTTATAAAGGGAAGGTAGAGAGATAGAATTAGACAAGATCAAGACACACATGTCTTAATCCTATTACATGAGAAAACCTACAAACTAAATACCTAGGAATCAAGCATTACTATCTAGATAAGATAAGTTCTAGAAAATCCAAATGAGACTTCTAGAAAGCATCTTATATCCTAAGTAAACATAACATGAGAATATGTCCCCTAATTACCTAGTGAGTGAATTAGCTAGGTACAAGACATTTATTTACACCAAACCCAAGGTCACACTTCCTAGAAGATGTGTGTTATCATCACTAAAAAGAGACCATTTCACATGTAAATAATAAATGGGGGACTATTTTCCTCTCCTAAAAATGTTAGTGTACTTGCTACACTAATTTCTTAAGGAGAAACAAAGGGATCCCTTCCTATAAGAAATGCACCTAACACAAGGCTACATAAACCCTTCCCCCCCAAGCGTAGGGGAACAGATGATCCCAACATGGAAAATGATATGCCACTCCTTGCAAAATGAAATATGATTGCATAAATCCTAGTTTATACCTACATGCACAATAGTGAGTATGTTATGAGACTATAGCTACCACATGGTAAGGATCAACAATTAATACTTGTAGCTAGTAGAAAATTGTACTCCTTTCTAAGTGAAAGTATAATTTGACACTTCATTTAGACCTATTTTAGTTCAACCTCATATTTATTCATTTTTACCCTTTAAAAAATTCCCCTAATTCCCTTTATTATGCATCCTTAGGCCTATTTTTACCCTTTTTTTATACCACGATATGCATTGAACAAATGCATTTAATAAATTAAAGACCCCAAAATAAACGAGTCTTGGAAAATTTAGGCTAGGAAGCATTCACCCAAGGGAGAATGGGTCCCCTTTAGGTGCCAAAACCCAATTATAAATATGGTTTTTTGTGGAATTTTAATGATCTAAATTCAAGTTGCAAAGGTCAACTATTGAGATTTAATAATTGAGAAATTAGAGAAGAAGCTTATAAATCCTAGTATTTTCACTATTTCAAACTAGGTCAGTGAGAGATTGAGAAGATATTCACAAGATTAGAACTCAAGAGAAAGCAGAGAGCATTCAAGCCAAAAAGATTGAAGTATTGGAGTAGTTTTTCATTTGTTTTTGTAGGTCTTCAAGCTCATTTTTCCATGTTGGATCAAGTATTGTTCATGATTTGAAGATTGATGCCTATGGTGGATCATGATGGATTCTAGTTTTTGAGACATGCATCTAGCCATTCTCTCTAACCTAATGATTTGTGTCCTAAGTGATCCCATCTTCTATCTTCATTCTACTAACTACGTAAAGCAAGGTATAATCAAATATTATATCTATTAGGGTGTTTTGACTTCTACCTAACTAGGTATTTCTCATTTCCATGTTCATTAGGGATATTATTCTAACACACTTGAATAAGGTTTCTTTGCATTTTAGCTTTTAACACCTTAGATGAAGTTAAGGTTAGGGCTTCTACTGTTGGAACACAACAATCTTCTAAGAGGGGTGAATCAGTAGATCAAATAAACCTTATTTTTAATGCTTAAGTAGATTCAAAGAACATGTAGAGATTACATACACATGTAAAAAAACTCACAGTTACACTAGTTATATGTGGAAAACCCATTATGGGAAAAACCACAGTGAGCAAAGTTGCTTGAGTCTACTAAAATCTATCCTCACAATAGAAGGTATTACATATGTTTTGTAGGAATCCACTTACAGGTACATAGAAACCCAAGATAATATTTTGAGGCACTAACCTCTAGTATACTACAAAAAAAAATGTTTAGGAGCACCAAATCCAAGGAAGAACCCACTCCCTCACTGAGCACCAAGTTAGCTATCTGATGGAACCAACCAATCAGATTTACAATGAAAAATACAAAATGATTCAAATGAATCTAGTTCACTATTATAGACCTATTTTGAAACTACTTATCTATAAGCATTCTCTCTATCTTTATTGTTGTGGATTCAACAACCCATTCCTCTCTTCTCTTCTCTGTACTACACATTAAAAAATCCTTTGTTCTATCTTTCTTTGTTGTTGATTCTGCATCTCCCTTTGCATATCTCTCTCTTCTTTTCTATGCAAACCCTAGATGTTTTTTTGTATTTTTTGTAGATCACTCTCTCAGAGCACATACATCAGTAGCTCACTCTCTACCATAAAAAAATTAGTCATTAAACTTGACTCACATATAGGTTCTCCAAAAAGCTAACTCACCTCAAGAGAAACAACCACCAACCTAATTTAGTGCATTTTCTATTTTTGGCGTCAATCAAATCTAGGGTTTCATATTAATTTAATGCCATATTATTGTATGCTCAATCTATTCAAGATTTCATTGCCACATATTCATTAATGGTGTTGCTCATTTCTTCCAATCATCAAGAACAAAGTAGCTAGATTAGTTACTCTAATTTCTTTGCATTAAATTCATTTGCTTGAACTTGAAGTTCCACCCTTTTACTGCCCTATACATTCCAAAATCAAATCTTCACAATTTACTCATTGACCTTCTAAAATTGTCCCATAATGATTCAAAAAAATGATGTGAATTATTCCAACCAATCACTTTTAGCCATGTGTCACTTTCCTTCAAATCTACATAAGTCAACTCTAGTAAACTCAAGTATTCCATGGAATGCTGAAAATAATCCTTCAATTTTGGTGACTTTATTCTTTCTTTCTATAAGGGGTTGGGAGTTGCTAGTCTCCCTTACCTTATGCTTGGAGTGCATTATAGGCCTTAATAAGAAATCCCAAACACTTATGTTTGAAGCTCTTTATCACCTGTTGGGGTTTGACCATTGGCCTCAGCCTTTAATTTTTCTATATCCACTTAACTGCATGCCAAAATTCATATCTCCAAAACACTAATCGTGAAACTCCAAAAATCACATTATTTCATCAGATGTTGGGGTTCTCCCTTCCTTCATACTGCTTACCTATCATTCAGTAAGGTGCAAGCCATACTTCTAACTCATGATGCTCGATAAAGTCCTTCACAAGTGTTGTCAATCACAACCTTTTCACGTGTTGGCCTTCAATATTTCATCTTTCACCATACTTCATAAATTGTGAAGAGAAAAGCTCCTTAACATTTACCTATGATGCTCAAAACCTTTTTGGGGGTTGAGGGTAAAGGATCCTCCACGCCCCTTTCTAGACTTTCTATTAAGGAATAAGCCTTAACTGTGACTAACTAATACCAAAACCTTTATGGGGTTTTGGATTCGGGTATCTTGCATAATCCTTTCTTCAAACATAAAGGTGAGCCATATGCCAATAGCCTAAAGCTTGACGCTTGAATCCTTTTCTAACTTAATTCATTTCATTCTTCATTCATTTTTGTAAATGGTACAAGGTACGCCCAAAGTCCAAAGTTGAAACCATTTAGACTTCCCTAGAGGTATGAAAAAAGCCCAATGTCTAATTACCTTCTCTAGAGGGTAAGCCTCAAGTCCAAATTCTAATGCCTGATCCAACTTAGCTCAAATTCACTAACTCTTTCCTCCTTTAGCAAGCAATATAAGATAAACCCAAGGCCTGAAGCCCTAAATTCTTCAAATCTTTAAGACTTGATCTAATGACACCATAAGCATAATGAATCTTTTTTTTTTCCATCATTATGAAGCCCTTTTCACATCAATGAGAAACTCCTCATCTGATATTTCTTAGATACCCCTTTTGACATCAATGACAGATAAATTTCCAGCATGTACACACTGTTATTTATTAGATTTTAATCTTTTTTATCAAGGTTTAATTACCAAACTTGGGTTTTGACAAAGGAACACCTCCATACAAATAAACCAAAAAAATTAGATTTTCACTACAACAAATCCCTGTGATTAGCTCCCATTTTTTTTCCATTGTTTGCTACCACCCACTATTTTAATGAATTTTTCTCCAATTTCTTGAAAAATTCAGTGCTATTTATCGGGATAGCACTAGTTTTGGTGTTTTTTATGCCAATCAAGACAAGTAGGGGCTAAATTAGGCAAAAATTAGCACCAAAATTAGAACCAAGATTAGTCCTAAAATTAATACCTATAGTAGCACCTAGATTGATGCCAAAATTTATGCCAAGATTAGTGCTAAAATTAACACCTATAGTATTGCCCAGATTAACACCTAAATTAGCGCCCATATCATAAATTGGAAGAAAAATTGAGGGTTTTAAGCTAGTGTTTGATGAAGTATATGTATAATAATGGAGATGGTATAACCTGGTTTTAAAGGCATGTTAAAAATTATTTGAGGCATTAAGAATTGATGGATTAGTAAGAATTTAAATTCATTTAGTTGTCTGCCCTGTTATGGTAGAGTTACCTCAGTCCTAAATAGGACAATATTGTCATAGTTTGTTATTTTCCATTTTGTAAGGCTGTGGAGGAGTTTGTATGCTTTTGAACTAAGTTGGAAATCCATGTGAGTCCATTTAATATTGCATATCAAATTGAAGAATCATTGGAATCCTAATTTGTTGATTTGTATAGTCATCTTGGGAATTCACTTGTGGGAGTTGTTTATGTTGATGGAAAGGTATAGGTCAGTTGATTTGGTGATGTTTAAAGTGTTTTGAGAAGTATTCAAGGGATTTTGTTCTTTATTCTCAGTTTGGTGTTTTGAAACAATGGTTTTGTGAAAGGTAAAAGAGTCCTAGTTGCAAGGACAGTCAGGAATTTGATTGGATTTTTGTTAATGAGATTGAGAGAGTTTGTTTTCTTCCTCTACATTGCATCAACGTTAGTGCCAATATTAGCACCTAATGTAATGCCTAATTTAGCACCTACTTTTGAGCTTGTTGTAACACCTAATTTAGTGCCTTATTTAGCACCTAATTTAGCACCTAATTTTTCTAATCTAGTAGGGATTAAGGGTGTTAGAACAAAAATCCTTCCCCAATATTCATTGGCCTTAAATTTATTGCCTACATTTCACATGCATCAAAATATCTATTGCCTTTGATTTTTAATTGTATTTAACATGAAATGCAACAATTTGTCTGACAAGATCCATACAGTCACCATCATTCCCTTTGTATATACCCATTTATTCCTCTAGATAATCATAAACAAAGAAAATTTCACCTTTACCGCAGTACTTTGTGTAGATTAAGGGTTGAGGGTTGAGAATTGAGGGTTAAGAGGGGTTTATTGTATAGGGTGGAGGGTAGAGGGTAGAGGGTAGAGGGTGTAAGGTTTTAGTGTTTTAGGGTTGTGGGTTGAGGGTATATGGTTCAAGGATTACGATTGAGGGTCCAATGTATATGGTAGAGGGTATAAGGGTTGAGGGATTAGGGTTTAAGGTTACTTGAGGGTAGAGGGTAGAGGATTGAGGGTTGAGGGTTTAAGGGTTGAGGGATTAAGGGTTTGGGGTTGAGGGATTAGTGCAAAGAGTTTACTTGGGTTTAAGGGTTTAAGGGTTGAGGGATTAGGGTCAACTAGGGTAGAGGGTATTGGGTTGAGGGTATTGGGTTGAGGGTATAGGGTTGAGGGTGTAGGGTTGAGGGATTAGGGTAGAGAGGGAAGGATGGATTAAGGGTTGGGTGATTAAGGTTTGAGGGTCCAATTATAGGGTAGAGGGTATAAGGGTTGAGGGATTAGAGTTTAAGGATACTTGAGGGTTGAGGGTAGAGGGTTGAGGGTTGAGGGTTGAGGGATAAGGGTAGAGAGCTTACTTGGGGCTAATGGTTTAAGGGTTGATGGATTAGGGTCGAGGGTATAAGAGGGTATTTTGTTGAGGGTAGAGGGACATAGAGGGTTTAATGGTTTAGGGTTTAGGGTATTGGGTTGAGGGTATAGGGTTGAGGGATCAGGGTTGAGGGTAGAGGGTAGAAGGATAATGTCTAGTTTAGGGTTTAAGGGTTTAGGGTTGAGGGTAGAGGGTTTAGGGTATATCTAGGTTTGAGGGTATATTGTTGAAGGTCGATTAAGGTTGAGGTTCCAATGTAGAGGGTAGAGGGCATAAGGGTTGACTAGGTTTTAAGGTTTAATGGTTGAGGGATTAAGGTTTGAGGGTTGAGAATTGGGGGTTGATGGTTTAATGTATAGGGTAGATCAGAGGGTAGAGGGTAGAGGGTTTAAGGGTTGAGGCTTGAGGGTTTAAGACCTGTTGAGAGTAGAGGGTTGAGGGTATATGGTTGAGGAATTAGCGTTGAAGGTGCAATGTGTAGATTGAGGGTATAGGGGTTGAGGGTACATATATGGTTGAGGGATTAGGGTTGAGGGTCCAATGTATAGGGTAGAGGGTATAGTGGTTGAGGGATCAGGGTTTAACTAGGGTTGAGGGATTAGGGTTGAGGGATTAGGGTCAAGGGTAGAGGGTATATGGTTCAAGGATTAGTGTTGAGGGTCCAATGTATATATAGGGTAGAGGGTAGAGAGTGTAAAGATTTAGGGTTTAGTGGTCGAGGGTAGAGGGTAGAGGGTATATGGTTAAAGGATTAGGGTTTAAGGTCCAATGTATAGGGTAGAGGGTATAGGGGTTGAGGGATTAGGGTTTAAGGGTACTTGAGAGTTAAGGGTAGAGGGTAGAGGTTTGAGGGTTTAAGGGTTGAGGGATTAAGAGTTGAGGGTTGAGGGATTAGGGTAGAGAGTTTACTTAGGTTTAAGGGTTTAAGGGTTAAGGGATTAGGATTGAGGGATTAGGGTCGACTAGGGTAGAGGGTATTAGGTTGAGGGTAGAGGAATGTAGAGGTTTTAATAGCTTAGGGTTTAGAGTATTGGGTATTGAGGGTATAGGGTTGAGGGATTAGGGTTGAGTCTATAGGGTTGATGGATTAGGGTAGAGAGGGACAGATTAAGGGATTAGGGTTTAGGGTTGAGGGTTTAGAATTGAGGGTTGAGGGATGTTTAATCTGTAGGATAGAGGGTAGAGCTGGTAGAGGGTGTGAAGGTTTTAAGGGTTGAGGGTTGAGGGTTTAAGGTTGAGGGTATAAGATTGAGGTTATATGGTTCAAGGATCAGGGTTGAGCATCCAATGTATAGGGTAGAGGGTATAAGGGTTGAGGGATTAGGGTTTAAGGGTTGAGGAATTATGGTCAAGGATATAAAAAGGTATTGGGTTGAGGGTAGAGGGATGTAGAGGGTTTAACTATTTATGGTTTAGGGTATTGGGTTGAGGGTATATAGTTGAGGGATTAGGTTTAAGGGTAGTCTAGGCCGGTAGAAGGTTTAAGGCTAGTTTAGGGTTTAAGGGTTTAGGGTTGAGGGACGTTAAGGGTTGAGGGACATTAAGGGTTGAGGGTAGAGGGTTTAGGGTATAGATAGGTCTGAGGGTATATGATTGAAGGTCAATTAGGGTTAAGGTTCGAATGTAGAGGGTAGAGTGTATAGGGATTGAGGGTTTAGGGTTTAAGGGTTGAGGATTGAGGGATTCAGGGTTGAGGGTTGAGAATTGAGGGTTGAGGGTTTAATGTATAGGTCAAAGGGTAGAGGTTATAGGGTTTAAGGGTTGAGGCTCGAGGGTTTAAGGTTGAGGGTAGAGGGTTGAGGGTATATGGTTTAGGGATTATGGTTGAGGGTCTAATATTATATAGGATAGAGGGTATAGGGGTTGAGGGTACATATATTATTTTTGGATTAGGGTTGAGGGTCCAATGTATAGGGTAGAAGGTATAGGGGTTATGAGGGATTAGGGTTTAACTAGGGTTGAGGGTTGAGGGTAGAGGGTAGAGGGTTGAGGGATTAAGGGTTGAGGGTTGAGGGATTAGGCCAGTAGAGAGTTTACTAATTGGGTTTAAAGGTTTAATTAGGGTTGAGGGATTAGGGTTGAGGTATTAGGGTTGAGGGTAGAGGGTATTGGGTTGAGGGTTTAGGGTTGAGTGTACTTTAAAGTTTTAACTAGGGTTGAGGGTATAGGGTTGAGGGATTAGGGTAGAGAGGGTTGAGGGATGGATTAAGGGTTGAGGGTTGGGAATATAGGGTTGAGGGTAGAGGATTCAGGGTACATGGTTCAAGGATTAGGGTTGAGGGTCCAATGTATAGGGTAGATGGTATAGGGGTTGAGGCCAAATGAGGGTTTAAGGGTACTTGAGGGTTGAGGGTTGAGGGTTTAAGGGTTGAGGGATTAAGGGTTGAGGTTTGAGCACTTAGGGTAGAGAGTTTACTTGGGTTTAATGGTTTAAGGGTTGACGGATTAGGGTTGACAGATTAGGGTCCACTAAGGTAGAGGGTATTAGGTTGAGGGTAGAGGGACATAGAGGGTTTAACAGTTTAGGATTTAGGGTATTGGGTATTGAGGGTATAGGGTTGAGGGATTATGGTTGAGGGTATAGGGTTGAGGGATTAGGGTAGAGGGATTAGGGTCGAGGGTCGCTACAACAAATCTCTGTGATTAGCTCCCTTTTTTGCTTCATTTTTTGCTTCCACCCACTGTTTTAATGTATTTTTCTCCAATTTTTTTAAAAAGTCATTGCTATTTATCAGGATGGCGCTATAAATTTTTATCACTATAAAAAAAAATATAATATTAAGTTTGTAGTTAATTAGTGTTGAAACCATTTAAAAAATTTATTGTCACTCCTGAGAAGTAATATTAAGCCTTATTATTGAAACCACTCAAATAATTTAAACCATTTAAGCCTTGAATACGTATAATATATATAGATCTCAATAAGGCCATGAAGGTATACATAATGTCTTGAAAATTTCATATAGTGTTATAAGGTCTACAATGTCATATATGCATTTGATGAATGTCTAAATAAATTCATATAGGAATACAATTGTACACATTGGTAACATATAAATACATACATATAAATCCAGATAGGTATATACAATGGTCTATATTAGAATAAAAATCTACATCTACATTTCATGAAGGCATACAATAAATGTGAAAATATATGTAATTATGGAGTGTCATTAAATGATCAATGAATCTTGTGGGTGGAAGGGAAGGAATCTCTCCACATTAGAGGGTGGAGAGGTTGTGGCTGCCATCAAGGGTTGGTGTCTAGTAACCAATTGGACTACCTGACTGAGTCAGCAACCCGATGGTTAGATGGAAATTGAAATCATGTCATATTGCTTAGAGAACTTAACACATTATGGTCGTAACACCAGTTGGCATCAGATAGAGGTGAGCTAATGGGCTGTGGGACAGATGGATGATGGACAATCAATCCGATTGGGCATGATGGTTATGTACAACATAATAAAATCTTGGAAATTGACTCTTTATTAATACAAGTTGGTTGAGTTTCTTTTCACCCATTTTCATCTAATTTTGTCTTCGGCTTGCTCTGCAAAATAGCTATGGAAAAATGTTCTAAATTCATTGTGGAGGTTTTAGTGGATGTTGTGGTTAGTGTTGGACTAGACACTCCAATTCAACTAGATTGCAAGGTGTGACAAACAAACTTCAAGCAAATTATCGATTAGCGGTTGAAGTGGATTATGCTGAGGACCGATCCTCATGTGGTGGTGGTGGTAAAAACGGTGCTAGGAAAATATTTTGTGTAGAACTGGGAGTCCTTCAGGGTTAACACCCAAATTTCTTGTCATTTTCTCGTATCTATCCTAGACGTGAGAATGCCAAATGTGGAGGCAAAGACCAACATTTGCAAATTGTTCAAAAATGAGATTCTAGGTGATTTGGATGAGGTGCTCAAATCAACATTGTTGGGGTGAGGGACGCCGCAGGATCGTGATTTAACTTTGGTGAAGGTGGTGGGAGGAGTCATCCATATCTATCCTTTTCTATTGGAGAGTAAGGGTTTGGATTTGTTTCGTAACTGCTAGATTACGGTAGGCCTATGGGGTCAGCTTCCTGAAGAAGTTTCTTGGGCTAGTGATGGTGGAAGGTTCTGATTGGATGGTGCAATTCGATCAATTCACAAAGCTGAATGGATTTTCACAGCCTATTTTTGTGGGTTAGGTATGGTGGTACCTTTGGTGGTCTGTCCGGTGGTTTATAAGTATACGTCTGTAAATTGTTTCAATGCTTTAAGTTCTTTTTTGGTGTTCTATTTTTGGTTGGCCGCGCTTGTGGTGGGAGTCAACTATTAGTCTTGGTGGCCAGATTCTGCAATTTGGTGGTAAGGGGTTTGGGCTGCACTATGATATTTTCTTCCCTACTTTGTAGATGTACTATAAATTTTTTGATAGCTAATACAATACTCCTCTTAAAAATTGAAAAAAATGATCAATGACTCTTTCTTTGTTAAGAATATGGAGAATCAATATCATAGTTGGTAGCTCTCCTTTTCCAATTAATAGACTTCCTAGGCTCAATAATTTTTTTGGATTCACCTATTAATGCAATTAAACCATATATACAGTAGTATAGAAATATTTAATAAAATGAAATAAGTAAATAATCACTTACCATAAATTAATGATCCTCTGCTTCTCTTCATTTACCTAGATGGGCTAGGTTCACAAAGTGGAGTTTCCTTCTCTTATGGAAAGAATGAAGAAAAAAATAAAACTAAAAGTAAATATCATTTATTTACACTGAGTGGTGTTAGATAAAATAAAAATTACATAATGTTATTTATATTACTAGCTCATACCAATGTGAGAGCTTTAGGAGATAAAATTTCCATAGCAATTCTGATATCATAGAAGAGTATGTGTTGATGTAATTAACTAAAAATAGGAACAACATTATTTGAAAAAAAATATTCATAACATTATTTACATACATAATGATTAAAATTAATAAAAATTATCCTTTAATGAAATTTGATAACTAAGTACAACTAATGTTTCACAATATTAAAGGTCCTGATGGAGCCAAAAATCCACCTTGGTTATTTTGCATACTTCCATTTTCACCCATCTTCCCACACTCAACATATGTCCCATCTCCATTTCATAATGGCTAATGATAATATAAACTACCAAATAAGGCCCTTGTTCATAACACTAAAGTGAATTCCCTGTCTAAAGTGTTCCCATAGCAACACATGGCATGCCACCAAGACAATGCTATATCAAAGAGAGTCTCACCATAGTCTCTTCAACGTGAGAAGAAAGGGCTATTGTGAAATGTAGATGAGACTCCCAAATTTATAAGAGACATATTCAAATGTCTTCTCACAAGCCTGAAGAGCAATATGTCTAAGAGATTTGGACATGTTGAGGAGAAAATCTAACATGTCCCATCTGGTAGTGCTGCTGAAATTCTAAAAAAAATCCTAGAATTTTTTTTCCTCTTGAGGTTTTCTTCCTTCTGCGTCCATGAGTAGGGTTTAAGGTTTTAGTTCAAAAACCCTCACTTCATAGTAATCAATCCTAAACCTCCATCCTTATAATTTCATGTTGACCTATTGCATCCAGTTATCAATTGTTTAAGTCATGAGTTGAGGAATTAAAATCATTCTTTGTACTACCCCTGAGTCCTAAGTTAGTCATTCATCATGTATGGTTAATCATTTAAATGCTCCCTATAGTTAGGCCATAATATTTTTCAATTTCAACTTATGTTTAAGTCATCTTCCTAAGGGTCAAATTTTTGTCGACCTAGTCATGGCCCCATTTGGACTAATTTTTCCATGTGTGCAGGTTGGAAGATCCTTCTATCACAAGAATTGATCTGGGCCATTCCTCTCTAGCTCACAAGTTTCAAAGGCTGGCTTGTTACACGTCACATGATCTACGAGATGTTGAGGCATGTACAACTGTGAGTGTGGGGCCCGGTCTCCACTTCATCCATCTAACATCCTCAGTACTCTAATAAATGGTTATGATGTGATGGTAGGGTCAATCACTGTCTTTCCCCACCATTTCATAGGATTAAGTTGTGGGATGGTTAAAAGATGCGAGCTCTATGAGATTTTCCACATGTTTTCTTTGGTCACTAGAAAATGAGGAAAGGTGGAGCCCATGGACTGATGAATAAGTACCCAGTTGGGAAGGTTTCATTGGCTAGTGGAACGATGTGTGACATCGATTGGAATTCAAACTTAATTGACTCAAATATGAGTCATCCAAAAGGCCATCTTGATGGGAGATCAACAATGAATATTCAAAACTAAGAAGTATGATCGTTCCATCCATTCTTGCTTTGCATGAGTGAGCAGTAATGGTGGAAGTGACTTCTAAAACTACTTCAATTTTTCCCAAACTAGATGTAGATGACCAGGTCTCGCATAATTAAGAGTTGCAAACACATTTGGAGTGATTGTGAAACTGAGAGAGGCCATTTTTTAGAGTTTGGCATGGTCGGCATTAGGGTTTCTCATGGGTAAAATCCGTAAGTAAAGTAAATGCAGTTTTTATGCTTTATTCAAATTTTCTATACTAGAGTTGGTTCTCATTGTGTTTCTTGTCAAATGAGCTTCCATGCTTTGTTTTAATTGCTTTATTTAGGGTTATTTTATCTTTAAAAGGTCATAATTCTATGGGAACTTTAATAATTTGCATTTGAATCGAGCCCTATGTTTGAATTGTGAGTCCAGTTATTGAAACCTTTTGTGTTGAAAACCCTAACTTGGACTAAGTTTACCCCACTGCTAATGGCACCCAAAGCACAAACCACCACCTCTCCAACTCAATCTAGACTACTATCCCAGGATGTGATAGATTTATTGGAACCCTTCAGAAATAAAAAGGCCAAGGGAAAAATTTTGTTTCATGGCCAAACAATCATGGAGGGGATACTTGACAGACAATGTTTTATCAAAGATGTTGAAACTTACCTTATACTAGATGGCAGTTATTTCAACATTGGTTCGGGAATAGAAACCTTGGGATTCCTCTTTGCAACCCTTGGAGACTAGACATAGAAGAACTAGTTTTCCCCAATGTGCATATGGATGTTGATTTGTTGAAGGACATTGCTTCAAGGTATGACCCGGTTTCAAGGTGAACCAACAATTTTGTAGGTTCTATTTGCTTCTTGTTCCATAGAAAAAAAGGAACCTTTGCTTGACATTGGATTAATTCATGATAAAATGGACTTTATGAGGTCTTAATCTAGTGTTGTGAGGCATTTTATGCGTCCACACTAGGTCTTGGACCCTTTCAAATCGAATAACATGCTTTTAATGACGTCTTGTGAAGGTGTTGTAAAATCTCGTAAAGGACTTTCATGCTTTTCTAGACTTAATTAACCTATTTCTCCCTAATTCAACATTATTAAATGTGTTTATTAACATTATTACATCAATCTAGAAGGTTCTTAATGTAAACTTAGAGATAAACTAGTGTTGTAATGTGTCTTGTACATTCACATTCGTTCTTGTGCATTCCTAGGCTATGTGGACCTCATTTTAGTGTTGCAAAATGCATTTAATCATACTTTCACATTGATTTTTGTGTCCCAAGCCCTATTTGGCATTTAAATCATCACTAATAGTCCCATATTAACCCATATTGTGCATCCTGAGGTTCAAATTGATCAAATACCCGACAAGGTTACATTTTAGATCTTATTTCCTTATTCCTTGGCATCTGAGCTATAAAAATAGCCCCTGTGGGACCTATTTTCCATGCATGATGAATCAGTCCCATCCAAGTGGGACCCATTTTCCATGTCTGGCGAATGAGTCCCATTTGGCCCTATTTTGACCTTTGTGCGGGAAAAAAAGTGAAATTTGAGTTTAATTTTGCTTCATGTCAACTTGTGATGAGGTATTAATGGGAAAAATAGGTAAATTTCCTATAAAAGCACACCTCTAAACTTATTTTTACATCCATTAACTTAATTCACATCCATTCTTCATTATTCATCCATCAATCTTTCATTTCAAGTCAAGCAACTTAGGGTTTTCACATTGCAACTCTTCAAGCAAGCTTCTAAGGACACTAAAGGGATGAATCTTCCTCCATTGCTATAGAATTTAAAGATAAAATCATCATGAAAAGGTAATCAACTCCATTTTTGCATGTTTCATTACTTTATTTCATCATTTTGGTTTAATTTCCTAAAAGGGGTTTGACCAAGGCAAACACCTATATCCTAACCTTCAACACTTTTTCCCCTTTGCATGTGTTTGTGTATGCAGATTTATCAAATGGAAAGGTGATGAAAGGTGTAAATATCTCATCAAAGTCATTCAACGTGTTTCAAGCCCTATTTCAAGCTTGGAGAGAGTCTATAGGTTGAGTTTTGTAGATTTAGATCAGGGGAATCTTCAAAAATAGAATTGCAGATCCTAAGCCACATAATGCTATCCATAATTATCTATTTTCCAGAAGAGGACTCATTTTCCATTGATGGTGAATTAGTCCCATTTCTAGGCTTGAACAATGATTTCTGTTGATTTGGATACCCAATTCCCCGAAACTGGTTTTGACACTTTCTGGCAAAAACCAAGACTCATTTGCCATGGATGGTGAATTAGTCCCAGTAAGAATTTATGGTGTCTTCTACAAGTATTCAAAGCTTCATTCCAGCCTCTTCCAGCTTCCAGGTTCATATCTTCAATTGGGTTATTTTCTGTTACAATTTTTTACATTCCTAGTCAAATAGTTTAAATACACATTTTGTTTTCCAACACTTTTTCTTTAGGTTAAAATACATTCATTAATCTGCAATTCCATTAAGTTTTCAGTATTTAGATACATCCACACACACACTCCACGTCCATTTTTCTATTTCTTCTAATGAGAACATAAGCATTTTTTGCCCACCTTTCTCCTCTAGGTGAAAAACCCTAGGAGAGATAGAAAGCAAGTGGGTGCCAAAAATCTATGTTCCATTTTGGTGAACTTGTTGTTTGAATCCCTTCTTTTCTTATATTTGAGTCCATTAATCATCCTATATTTTCTTTCATTTCATTTTGCATTAGCTATCTTACATTCTAGGATTTCATTTTTGCATGGATAAAAGTTCATCATAGGTTGCATTTTTGCATTTTTCATCCTTGAAAAATTCTGAAATTCTGCATTTTTCATTTAGAACTGCATCATATCACTCAAAACACATCAAAATCAGTTACAAATTTCTAAAAAATTTGAAACAAGTCCATATTGGGACTCATTCACCACCCTAGGCGAATCAGTCCCTTCTGACCCCTAAAACAACATTTTCCAGAACTCAGAAATTTGTTTTTAAGCTTCTGTTTGGTGCCTTAACCTACCTATATTAGTTGTTTGAGTTTTTGTAGCATGCATTTCATAATATTTAGCATAAATTAGCTCATTCCATGCATTGATCAAATTCAAATTTTACATTTGCAATATTTCATTTTCAGATTATTGCATAGTGTCATTAGTCAATTACTTTGTTTGCAATATGAATTTAGTTACATTTCATCATATGTCTTTATATTGCATTTTATTAGAAATATGCATAATTTACATTCATGGCTCTTAGAATTTTGCAAGTTTCATTTTTAGCATTAGTCATAGTCCTTTTAGATCAGATTACATTGAGCAAATATTAGCAAATGAAAACACAAAAAAAAAAAAACACCAAAAGAACCAATTACAACACACATAACATCCAAGCCCTTTAATAATGATGATTTTTCAATGTTAGATGAAGCCTTAGAAGACTTCCTCTCTTCGAAATCATCAACTAAATATTTTCTGCAAAAGGATGCAAAGATTGATAATCATGATAATCATCCTTGTTCTTCTCCTGATATCTCTCCCTTTGGTGATGAAGGTATCTTTTTGAAAGAAGACAAAATCATTGAAGATCATGAAAGTCTAGCTTTTCTTCCTTCTTCTCCCACTTGCAAAAACATTATGACACACAATGATGAAATCATTTCCCCTACCTTACCAAGTCCTCATTCATCTCCCAACACCTCCCCTAATGGTGAAAATGCTACAACTGTGATTGATCTTGGAAAACACATTTGTGTGGAGAATATGATTGTGAGCTATGAAAATCATACCTTCCCTACTCAAGAAGACATTCTCAAACATAAGTATGTAAGTATAGATGACAATCAACCATTTTCTTCTCCTAATATCTTCTCTACACATGAAGAAGATAGTTTAGTGTTAAAAGATATCATTGGTGAAACTCTTGAAACACTTTTTGAACACACCAGTCCAATCATTAGTCACCATGAAACTCCTAGTTATCCTTCTATTGATTCCTCTCCTATGAGCAATGAAGCTATTTTTCCTAATCCAATTATGACATGTGATGAACATATTAGCTCTCCTCTTAAGGTCAATATTATGGCACATAAGAATGATATCTTAGCACATGACAACTAGCAACCAAATAGAGCCTCCTATCCTCACTTTTCATACTCAAACAAATTCAACCCTTAATAATCACACTATGAAAGCTCACAATACACCCAACCTCATTCTTCCAAACCATAGTCTTCATGATTTTCCTTTCATAGCCATCAACCCATCCAACAAACCTTCACTCAACATCCATACTATTCACCGACCATTTTTACAAGAAACCTTTAACCTTGTTACATCCTAAATCAATACATAAATAACATTAGTTGCTTCTCCTTGCCATGTAATAGTTGTAGGATCATAGCATTCTCACTTTTACATCTTTCACATCCCTTGCAAGGGGAAATATACCATCATCCACTTTAGGCTCACCTTCTTCCTACACTAAGTGGGGGCAAGGGGTTCAACAACCTTATCCATATATGTCACTTGTCATTCTCTCTTTTAACTAATCATTAACCTTTCATGAACATCTAAGAGCAAGCTTGGGATTTGGATGACATGTCTTAAGTTTGACTCGCTTGTGACATACTCTTTTTCTTCATGATGCAACCTAACTTTGAAACATATGACTTGGCATAGGGATTTCCAAGTTGGCTCTCATGACTTGTTTCTTTCTGCTTTTTCTTTTCTTCTCTACTTTAAAAAAAATTCTCACAACATGATTTGTAGCAATTCCTTTAAAGTGGGGGCCATACATTACCATAATTCATTTGCATTCTTTGTGTAGCATTGTCATTTATGTGATGCATTCATCATTTTGTAGATGACATTTGGTGTGATGTCCTTCATAAGTGTGATCTATCTCAGCATATTACATTCCTCTTGGTGGCTTGATGCAATGCACTGCATCCCCTAAGTTGTGAATATACTATTCTTTGATTGGTCCTCTCTTGGAGACATTAGAAACAATTTTCCCTAAGTGACCGACCTTGCATGAATTGAACAAGACTCCTTTAAACATCTTTTACATTTTACATTTTTGTATTTTTACATTTTTCATTTTTGTCACCTTGCATAATGCAACTTGCATGACTGTGGTACCTTTTCTTTTTGTTCATGAGAATTTTCTTGTGGCACCTTATTAAATTTATCAAGAGGTATAACTTTAATATGGTTGAGTGGGAAGCCCACCTAGCGGCATGACTTTTCCCCATATCCACCTTTGTGTTTGTGAGTGCATACCAACTATCATATGTATCTTACCTTTTGGGCTTTCTCACCCCGCGGAAAACTAGTTTTGTGGTCCCATAGTGAGTACGTTTGGGCCTTCTCACCCCACGAACAACCTGAAGTTCTATGGCCCCATAGTGAGTACACATTCTCTTTTTCAAACAATTAGCCTAGATCTAATCCACAACTAGTTGGATTGACGATCGAATCTTGATCCATCCTGTTCACCCCTTATTTCTTGCCATTGCATGATTTTGTATCTTGGGGGCTTGGCCGCCTCCTCTGATCTTTTTCATTCTTTGTCATCTGCATCTGTGCATGAGGATTAATCTTGAATGTCTACTTTAGTGTGAGTTTGAAGCAAGTTCACACTCTCACTAAAGTGGGGGCTAAATGTGCTATAGAGAAAAAGGACCCTTTGCTTGACATGGGATTAATTCATGATAAAATGGACTTGATGAGGTCTTAATCTAGTATTGTGAGGAATTTAATGTGTCCACACTATGTCTTGGACCCTTGCAAATCGAATAACATGCTTTTAATGATGTCTTGCAAAGGTGTTGTAAAAGCTCGTAAAGGACTTTCACGCTTTTCTAGACTTAATTAACCTACTCCCCCCTAATTCAACATTATAAAATGTGTTTAATAACATTATTACATCATTCTAGAAGGTTCTTAATGTAAAATTAATCATAAAATAGTGTTTTTTAAATGTGTCTTGTACATTCACATTGGTTCTTCTGCATTCCTAGGATATGTGTATCTCATTTTAGTGTTGTAAAGTGCATTTAATAACACTTTCACATTGATGTTTGTGTCCCAAGCCCTATTTGACATTTAAATTATCACTAATAGTCCCATATTAACCCATATTGTGCATCCTGAGGTTCAAATTGATCAAATACCTAACAAGGTTGCATTTAGACCTTATTTCCTTATTCCTTGCCATCTAAGTTGTCAAAATAGCCCCTGTGGGACCCATTCACCATTCATGGTGAATCAATACCATCCAGGCAGGACCCATTCACCATGTGTGGCGAATGAGTCCTAGTTGGCCCTATTTTGACCTTTGAGCAAGAAAAAAAGTGAAATTTGAGTTTAATTTTTCTTCATGTTGGCTTGTGATGAGGTATTAATGGGTAAAATAGGTGAATTTCCTATAAAATCACATCTCTAAACTCATTTTTACATCCATTAACTTAATTCACATCCATTCTTCATTATTCATCTATCAATCTTTCATTTCAAGTCAAGAAACTTAGGGTTTTCACATTGCAACTCATCAAGAAGGCTTCTAAGGAAATTCAAGGGCTGAATTTTCCTCCATTGCTATGGAATTTCAAGATCAAATCATCATGACAAGGTAATCAACTCCATTGTTGCATGTTTCATTACTTTATTTCATCATTTTGATTTAATTACCTAAAAGGGGTTTGACCAAGGGAAACCCCTATATCCTAACCTTCAACACTTTTTCCCCTTTGCATGTGTTTGCGTATGTAGATTTATCAAATGGAAAGGTGAGGAAAGGTGTACATATCTCATCAAAGTCATTCAAGGTGTTTCAAGCCCTATTTCAAGCTTGGAGAGAGTCTACAGGTTGAGTTTCGCAGATTCAGATCCAGGGAATCTTTAGAAACAAAATTGTAGATCCTAAGCCACAAAATCCTATCCAAAATTCTCTATTTTTGAGAAGAAAACTCATTATTCATTGATGGTGAATCAATACCATTTCTAGGCATGAACAATGATTTTTGTTGATTTGGATACCCAATTCCCATAAACTAGTTCCAACACTTTTTGGCAAAAACATGACTCATTCGCTATGCATGGCGAATTAGTCCCAATAAGCATTTCTGGTGTCTTTTGCAAGTATTCAGAGCTTCATTCCAGCCACTTCTAGCTTCTAGGTTCATATCTTGAATTGGGTTATTTTCTATTACAGTTTCTTTACATTCCTAGTCAAATAGTTTGAATACACATTGTGTTTTCAAGAACTTTTGCTTTAGGTTAGAATACATTCTTTAATCTACATTTTCATTAATTTTTCAACATTTAGATACATCCACAAACACACTCCACACCCCTTTTTCCATTTCTTCTAATGATAACATAAGCATTTTTTGCCCACCTTTCTCCTTCTAGGTGAAAAACCCTAGGAGAGATAGAAAGCAAGTGGGTGCCAAAAATCTATCTTCCACTTCTCTTACACTCTTAGGATCTTTCACCTAAAATGAGAGATAAAATACTAAAATTGTGGTGGTTCACTCAAATAAAGGAATGTATGATGTGATTAGGACTAAATACAATAATGTGAAGGCAACTAAATGGTGGAATTGACTGATTATGAATGAAAAACTAATGGAATATGCAATGTTTGAAAACATGATGTGTTATGTAGAAAGCTTAAAAGGATGAACAAAAATGCAAATGAAACTAAAAAATAAATTGTATTTCAGAATGTGTGCACCTGTAAGGCTGAGGATGATAGGAAAACACTCTAGAAATCAAGAAAATTTGACTTTTGAGTTGACTAGGACTCATTCGCCACCCTGGGCGAATCAGTCCCAGGTCAGGGTTTTATACTTACTGGGTACTAGAATCTGTAGTTAACTCTATCATCAACCTCATGAGGGACTCATTCGCCATCCATGGTGAATCACTCCACTTTCAGTTTTTTGCAAATCTAGATCTCATTTCTGCACGTTTGTCAAGTGTACAACACTTTTTGATGGAAACTCGAATCGGGATCTCAGAGAATTCCTACAAAATAGTTTAAAACTTGTTTTCTAATGGGGGTTTTCCTTGGTCAAACCCCTAGTTAGGTAATCAAACCTTGAATAGACAAAAATATGCATAAAACCCTAGCCTTAAGTGTGTTAAAGACTAGGAAAATCTGAAGTATGATAAAACCCTATTCTATTGTGCTAGAATAAGATGTGCAAATGTAATTTGAATGATCCAAGACTTCAACCCTATAAATCCTAAAAAACATCGAAATGGAGATAAATGACATGCAAATGAAATGCAAACCTTGACCTGAAGATAGAGAGAAAATGGAAGATGGAATCACTTTGAAAACAAGTCTTTAGGTGTGATTTGATGGCTAGTTGCATCTCCTCAACCTCGATTTCTCCATGGTTCACCATAGGCATCCATCATCAGCTCTTTGCAATGTTGAATCTTGAATGAAGAGTGAGCTTCAAGACCTACAAAAACCCTAATTTCCTGCCCTAAAACTTCAACCTTGTTAATGAGACTTATTGTGGAAGACTTGACTTTAGGATTTACTTTGTAAAAATGACCTAAAATGAGTATTTATAGGCATCAACACCTAATTTTCCTATTATTTAGACCTAATAGGCCAAAATCCACCAAAAAATTAAGTTGAATTGATTAAATTCCCGCTCAAAATTGAAATTTCCCTCAAAAGGGATGCATTCGCTACCCTTGGCAAATGGGCCCCACCAGAGGGGTCTCATTCACCTAGGGTGGCGAATGGGTCCCACTAGTGGTTTTTGAAGGTGGTTTTTTAGGATATGAATGAATTAAGTGTTGTTTGTCAGGATTTAAGTGATTTCTCAAGTGAAATGAGCCTCTAGATAAAAAATAATGGGTCTTAGGGGCTTGTAAATGTTGTTTTGAAGGATGAATAATGTAGGGGTACACAAAAGTAGGTCTAAATTAAGCGTGAAATTGTCTCTTTTTTCAATAGTGTCCAATTTTCAATGCCACATTTAGCCCCCACTTTAGCGCCCATATGAATCTTAATGCATATGTAAGCTAAAGGACTCTAAACAATGCACTTTATTGCAAAAAAGGATACTCATTCAAAAGATAGGAGAATGAATCCCCCAGTGTAGTTATCTACAAAACCACAACACTAGGAACCATATCCTGCAACAAAAATTCATTAATTGTCAAAAAATCCTTTTATTTAATTCCTAAGAATCCAAATTGAGGGTCAATGTATGTCCCCCCTTGATTTCGCTTGCTTTATGGAGGTGGAATCAAGGGTGCAATCTAGCCATGTTGAATAAAGAACATCATACCATAGGACATTTTGAAGTACCATGCCTTATAACAATAGATGATTGATGATGTTGGGTACAAAATCACAATTTCAACACATCAAACAGTGTTGAAACTGAAGTTCCCTAGCTCCCGTTATGTTGCTTTGAAGAAAATATGTATTAACTCTTAAGAGAAAATAACCCTAATTTAATGCATAGGTTAAAGAGGTAGAAGAGAGTAATTTGTCACTTAATATTGCATTTTTCCTTCTTGTAGCTTGAGAGTGACGCATGAAATGAGAAGATGTGAAGTAGACGGGGTTACACACCTTCACAATTAGATGAGTTGCGAGAGCAGGTGGCAAACTGTACTATGAGGTGAGTCGATTATGTAACTTTCTCTTTGTGATTTTGTAATTATTTAGTGATTTTTAATGCATGGATAAGTTTATTTAGGATCTTGGAAGAAAATATCGCAAAGTGTCCCCTTTTTTTGCAAAGTGTCCCTTTTGTTCACAAAGTGTCCCTTTTGTTCGCAAAGTGTCCCTTTTGTTCACAAAGTGTCCCTTTTGTTCACAAAGTGTCTCGTTTCTTCGCAAAGTGTCATGTTTCTTTGTAAAGTGTCTCGTTTCTTTGTGAATTGTCCCAAAAGGGTTCTAAAGCATCTAGGGCCTTTAGAAAAGCACACTAGATGAACTTTAGCACACTTTCATGATGAATAATAGAAAAAATGAAGATGTTAGATGAATTTTTAGAGCATATTGTTGTGATTTGTACAGGTACCCACCTAGTCATGACATCGACTAAGGGGGAGGTAGATTAGCTTTCTTAGAGATCTAGATCTAGCACTGTTAGTTGTGGAGAAAAAGCATCTACAAGTAGTAGGCATCTATTAGGTATATCTGATGCCACCTATGAGATACCATGACGCCATGCTCATGGCCCTATGTGAGTGTTGGGATGTTGACACATGTACGTTTCACCTTTCTACCAGGGAGATGACCATCACACTCGAGGATGTACACTAGATTCTCTGAGTTCCTATTTGGAGAGAGCGGGTATATTTTCGAGGGGATCAATCATTCCATGAGAAGGTAGACATGTAATATTTCTTGGATGGACCCATTCATGATGAGTTAATGAGAGTGCGAATTGAGCTTTCCATGCTTATATATTCATGAGCCCCCATTGTGAGATAGATTATGATGCATACAATGGATCTTGTTATCAATCTTGATGGACGAGCGACACACTTGGATGGAGGATTGGTACACTTGATTCTTGAGATGGTAGAGCATAGGACAGTCTTTCCTTGGGGATGTTGCATCCTAGCCCATCTTTATTATGATCTTGGTCAATTTTTGTTTCGAGAGATCTATAGTATGGTGCCTCAAGCATATTACATGCACCAGGCTTGCAGAGTTCCCTTGTGCTATAGCTGTAGGATATCCATGAGCCTTTGGCTATCCTTTATGACACTTGTGGTAGTACAAAGATCTACAGTTTTGGAGGGTGAAATTTGATCGGTTGGAGGAGGACAAGATTCTATGGAAACCTTATCTACTCACACTAAAGTGGCTAGATCCCATAGGATAGCTGAGGAGGATTCAAGTGGATAGGTTTTTAGCTAGAAGGCATGAATATGTTGTACGTCCATTCTATTATGGGTGAGGCATGCGAAAGTTTGGGTAGGTACAAGAACCATCGAGGGCATGCCCCTTAATTAGGTGATTAGTGTGGAGTGATTCTGATGATTCAGATCATGATCAACCACTAGTCTCCAAAGCTGATGATTTCAGCAACATAGATGAGCATGAGGAGTGGTGGTTAGTGACATGAATAGCTCCTATATTTCCCATGGATGTCCCTATAGGTGATGTAGGACCAACACCAGATGAGGGAGATGAGCTAGAGGATAGGGCCGAGGATGTACGATACAAACCGACAAATATATTTACTAATTTTATCGATGATGAGTATGATTTAGGTGTCTATCTTGACTATGAGGACTAGTATGGAGGAGAGGAGGATGAGGATGAGGAGTATTATGAGGAGGATGATTATTATGAGGAGGAGCCACCCCTAAGTGACGGTGATGAGGTAGTGACCAAGGATTGGCATGAGTGAGGAGAGTGTTCAAACACTTGTAAGACCATATCACCTGTAGTAGTTATAGTAGACATCAACACCTACAGTTAGAGAGAGGCTAACACATCCTCCATGCCCCCTAGAGAGGATGAGGCTAATATCCCTTAGCTGATTGGAGATACAGGTAATGATATTTGATTTTATGTATGCACTTTGAGTGTTTTATGCTTTATATATGTATCATGATGATGGTTATTGATTATGCACCTTTTCTATCTTGTAGGAGTGATGAGAGACTTGCGAGAGTTCTATTGCCAAGATACTGTAGAGATAGTTCCTACATGCATTGACGAGGAGGAGGTGGTCCCTGATTCTGTGCCCCCATCGATCATGGAGGAGGAGCCAGAGTCACTCATACCTTTTGCAAGGCTACAAGAAGCATACAAGAGCGTGAGGAGATGACTCCATCAAGCTAAGAGAATAGGATAGTCATCCCAAACTCCAGCAAAGCTAGAGAGACTGCATGCAAAGCTAGCACAACTATGGGTGGAGAGGTATCAAATGGTAGAGGATCAACTTGTGGCTCTTGGGAAAGTACAGGTTCTGGAGTATTCACTCAGAGTCAATGGGTTGCGATCATGATCACACACAACTATCTCATGACATTTCAGGACTAGATCATGGGTGCTAGAGCCTGAAGGGTCTAGTTCTCACAAACCTTGGTGATTTTGTATATGATATTGAGATGTACATAAAACTTCTTGATATATATCTATACATGTGCATTTGATGTTGTTATAATTTGTCTAAATGTGTTTAAATGTTAAATGACAATGTGATTAATTAAATAACTTGTGGTAAAATTATTTAATTAATGTCTACATGAGTTAAATGGATGTGATTTAATGTAAAACATATTTTAGTTTTACTTTAGATACAACATTGTTGATTTAAAGAGAGTATGTTAAATTAGATACACCTATAACTCATATAAGGATCGAACTTAACATAACACGAGGGTGAATACTATGAAGCCTAAAGTAATTATAAAATTAACTTAAATAATTACCCTAGTGTTCAAGACAAACACAAGATCAGTTGTCAAGAACAAAGCAATGTGAAAGTTATTTAGAATGTAACCAAATAAATTAGGCAACATTATTTTATTAATCATACTATTCAAAAATATTAGAATTAATACCGACACAAATGCATGGAATTAATAGGTTCTTTAAGGGGTGTTATGTCAAGCTCTGTTAAGACATAAGCACCAGACCCATAATTGGTATTGACTATGTATGGGCCTAACCAATTAGGGGTGAATTTATCTTTATCTTCATGGTCAACATTAGTATTACACTGATTTTCATAAAGAAAAAAATCAACCTTAGAGAACATACGATGAATGACATGAGTATTGTGTTTTCGTTGTAATTGTTCAATGTAAGCCTGGAGATGCTCAAGAGTGTTAATACACTTTGCATCGAGCATTTCAAGCTGGTACAATCATTGATCTTTATAAGTGGCATCATCAATAAGGTCTTGAAGAGAAATTCACGGCATCATAATTTCTAACTCTAAGGGCATGATCGCGTCAGTGCCATAAACAAGGTTATAAGGTTTAGTTCCCATGGATAATGTAACACTTGTTTAATAAGCCCAAAGCACATAATGTAATTACGTATGCCAATCCTTATGGTTTTTATTAATAGTTTTCTTTAAGATTTGTTCAAGAGTCTTATTAGTGCTTTTAGCTTTTCCATTGGATTGTGGATAGTATGGTGTGAAAATCAATGTTGGATGTTGAACGTTTCAAGAAATTTCTTAACCTCATTATTCTTAAATGGGGTGCCATTGTCTGAAACAATCATGGAAGGAAGTACAAATCAAGAAATTATGTGTTCCAGTATGTAATGAAAAATTACTTCAACATTTGTAGATCGGAGAGGAATAGCTTCCACCCATTTTGTGAAATAATCTATTGTGGTTATGATAAATGTATGTCTAGCAAAAGAGGGTGGTGAATTTTTTCCAATAAGATCCAATCACCATATTGAGAACATCCAAATGGTAATTTGGGCACGGAGCTCAGAAGTAGGAGCATGAATCAAATTGCTATGTTCTTGACATTTGTGACATCGTTTAATATAAGAAAATCAGTCTTTCTCCATATGTGAGTTTTTGCACTAATGTCCGTCCTCCAAAATGACCTCCATAGGCACCAACATGAGCCTGCTCAAGTGCTATAGGAATTTTAAAATCCTTAAGTCACCTTAGTAAGAGACCATTGAATGATCTTCTATACAACACATTGGTGAGGATCACGTATTTGGTTGCTATTTTGCGTAAATGATTTCGAGTGTTTGTCATTGTGGGATCAAGAATGGTACCATCTTTTAAATAATTGTATATTATATTATACCATTATCATGAGTCTTCATGAGTTGTAGTTAAAATTTCTTTGAAGCGGGTATCAATTGAAGGTTTCATGATGGGGTGAATAACAAAGGTGAAGTTTGTTGAAGGATCATCTGGGGATATAAGAGAGGTTGCACTTGCCATTGCATCTACATGTCGATTGTCTTTTCGTGGGATGTTATCTATGGTGAATGATTCAAACTGATCTAACAGTTTCGTTGTAAGATACTTGTATCTTGATAACTTGTTATGTTTAGTTTGATATGTCCCAATATTTTTTTTGATTACTGTAACAAAGATTTTGGAATCCAAGGTCTTTCTATCACTTTGAGGGTTTTTCACCTAAAAGGAGAAAGATGGGCCAAAAAGTAATGTTCACATTCAAAGATTAATGTGATATGAATACAATATGTCCAAAAAATTGGTTTAAATGCAAAAAACTAATGAAAGGTATTGATTATCAAATGGAAACTATTGAAATGCAAGATGTTTGAAAACACATTGAGATATGTAGAAAACACCTAGAAATGAATGTAAACTATAACAAAACTTGATGAAACGGGAAGTGAGCACCTGGAATATGGATGGATACTAGAAATGACTTTTGGAATGCTGATAATCTTGATTTTTAGGCCTAGTGGGACTCATTCGCCATTTTGGGTGAATCAGTCCCAGTTCTGTGATATTATTCTAGAGCCCATTTTTGACAAATGGGTATCCAAAAATGCAGAAAACCAAAAATAGGTCTGGTAGTGGGACTCATTCACCACCCATGGTGAATGAGTCCAATTTTTAATTTTTGAATACTCAAAGGTGGAAACATGAGCTCTTGGTCTGCACTTTCTACTTCTCTAGGTGTCTGATTCTGAAATTGTCAAATTCAAGCCTAAAAGTGACTTTTTGAAGGTATTTTGAGTTATCCAATGAAGAGATGATTTGAAAAAATTTGCAATGTAATATTCAATGATTTCTAAGCCTCCATGATGTCTAAATATGAAAAAACTCAAGACAAGAAAAAGGAATGTTGGATGTTAGGGAATGGGGGTTTTCCTTGGTCAAAACCCTTTTAAGTAATTAAACCAAAATAGAGAAAGAATGTAATAAAGCATGCAATAATGTAGTTAAGACCTTTCCATGAAGATTTATCTAGAATGTCTATAGATAAACATGAAGAATCTACCCTTGAATGTCTTATGAAGCTATCTTGATGACTTGCAATGATGAAACCTTTAACTTGTTTGACTTGATAGAGAAGATAGATGATGAATGGATGATGTGAATAAGTTAGCTGTTGAAATTGATGGAAAAAAACTTGTTTATATACACTTATTCCCTAATAACCCAATAACACAACATCACATGCCGACATAAGGTAATTTTGAATGAAAACCCGAAAGAAAATTTGAAATATTTTGAATTTGGAGCTAAGGGGGACTCATTTGCCACCCATGGCGAATGGGTCCCACCTTGGACTTGTAAGTGGGTGTTCGGAATTAAGTCACATTTAATGTTATTTTTCAGGTTTACATAAAAAAATACACTTAATTAAGTCTTATGAGGGCATAAAGGGGTCAAATAAAGTATAAGAAAGGTGTAAATAGTGAAATTAAGCCTAGAAAAGCATTAAATCTTGTTACAAAACTTTACAACACTTTAAAATAGGACTTGATGAGTGATGAAAAGGTAATTTTTAGGTTTATTGTAACGAGAAGATTCTAGAAAAGTGTATAAATGTGTTAGAACACTTCACAAAACCTTCACAAGACATCATTAAATCCATTTGAAAGGGTCTAAGACCTAGTGTGGATGTGAAAAACACCTCACAACACTAAATCAAGGCCTAATTAAGTCCAATTTATCATCAATTATTCCCCAAATCAAGGAAGCTATATTTTTTCTATGGTACAATTAGCCCCCACTTTATTGAGAGGATGAACTTGCTTCAAACTCACACTAAAGTAGACATTCAAGAGAGATCTGAGTGTACAAATGTAGATGACAAAGAATGACAAAGATCAAGAAGGAAGTCAAGCCCCTAGGATCCAAGATCCTAAGTGAAACCATCAAGATACATAATCATGCAATAACAAGAATGGGGTGGAAAATATACGCTCACTTTGGGGCCACAGAACATCAGGTCATCTGTAGGGTCAGATGTCCCAAAGAAGTGGTTTAGTGAGAAATTAATGCTAGTGTGTCACCATACCAGAGTTATGCTCCTAATAACATTGATAAGGCACCACAATGTAATTCTTTTTGTAAATTTTTTGAGTATGTAAAGAATTTTGCTAAAGGGGATTTTTCTTTGTTCATGTAAGGTCTTATTCTTAGGGAGCATTGTGCCTAATGTCTCCAAGCGAGGACAAGTCAGGGTGTTAGATCATTATTCATGGGATTCCTCATTCGTATCAAGCCACTTCAGTTGATCGTACACTCTTTGAAGGAATCAAACCCAATGGCACCACCAAGGAGAGGAAACATCACAAGAAAAAGTAAATCACGCCATGAAATTTGCACAAATATGTTACCTATGTATGTCCCCCACTTTAAAGCGGTTTCTAACACCGTTACTGTGAGCAATTGATTTAAAGTAGAAGAGGGTATGAGAGCTTATTTGAAAATCCCTATGCCAAGTCATATGTTTTCGATAGGCTATGTCATGAAGAAATGGATTATGTCACATGTGATTCAATCTTAAGACATGTCATCCACATCCCAAGCTTGATATTATATGTTCATGAAAGGTTAATGATTATTCAAATGAGACAATGACAAGTGACATATAGGGATAAGGATTTCTAACCATTTTCCCCCACTTAGTGCAGGAAAAAGGTGAGCCTGGAATGGATGATGGTATGTTGTCCCTTGCGATGGATGAAAAACATGCAATAGTGATAATGCTATGATCCTACAATGATTGAATGGCAATGAGCAACAACTAATGTTATTTATTTTTATAAGTAAACAAAGTTTATACTTTATTGGATCTCATTGTATATACTTTGTTACATATGTGAGCAATATCATTATAACTTGGTTGGTATGAAACATTATGCTTAGGTGGGTAAAGGATGAGTTTGGGTTGGTGTTGATTTTGTTGCTTGTGTGATGGTGGGTAAAGAATTAGAGGATTTTTCAGATGTACTACAAGGTATGTATGTAGTTCATTGGTCGAAGGGGATCTAATTGACACTCATGCATTCATAACCTTAGCGGTCTTGGTTTGATGTAGCCCTAAGGAAGACATATAATTTTCTTGCACCATAATAGTCTCTCGAGCAAGAGTGTTGTTAGGAGAAAGACAATTCAAATGTTCTTGACATTCAAGGATTTGTTCTTCAGAAATGTCATCATTGTAAGTAAGGGAGCTATCCATGGTTGAATTGTCTTTTTCTATGATGTTTTCCTACATAAGATTCTCATGATTTTCATTGATTGGATCATGTAACACCATAATATCATCTTTACTTAAGAGGAGAGATATTAGGAGATGGGAAAACTTGATTGTTTTCAATAATATCATTGTCTTGTGCCATAATAGCTACCCTAGTAGGAGAGATTTTAGGAAAGTGACAATCAAGAGGTGCATCACATGTCATGGTAAGATGTTGTAAAGAAGCATCATCACAAAGAGGGAAGACATCACTAGGATTTGCATGTGTGCCAATGATTAGATCTTCTTGTTCAAATAGATCCTTCCAATTGTTAGGAATATTAGGAAGGAGAGAAATAATGCTATAATTCTCAATCATTGGGTTTCTTCATACCAACATATCCTCCTCACAAATGTGTTTGTCATGATCATTCTTAAAATAATTGTCACAAATAGGGGAGGTGTTGGGAGATGAATGGAGACTAGGTAAAGTGGTGGAAATGTGTTCATATTGTATTGTTATACTATCTTCCCAAGGGGAATGAGGAGAAGGACAACAAGACCTTCATGATGCTCAACGATTGTACTTTCTTTCACCAAGATACCTTCGTCACTAAAAGTAGAGTTATTGGGAGAAGTACAATTATGATCATCATGTTTATCTATGTTTGAATTCCCTTCTAACATATCATCCTCACAAATAGGAGAGATAGGGGGGAGTGTAAGTTTAAGAAAATCATTAACATTTTCATTGCCTTGTGCTAAGAGACTATCATAACTAGGAAATGCATTGAATGAAGGACTAGAATGGTTGTTAACTAGATTTTTCTTTGCAAATTTGGAGAATATTGAAACTAACATTTTAAAATAACAATCTATGCTAACTCAAAATGCAATGCTAAAGGCTGAAATGTAATGTACTTTTCAGATAATAATTGATTGATTATGCTATGCAACAATACGAGAATGCAAATGTGAAATTTAAACCATGCATGAAATGAGCTAATTTAAGATAAATTTAATGAAATGAATGTTATAGAAACTCAACCAACTAATACAGGTAGGTAAAGGCACCAAATAGAATCTTTAAAATAGGGTTTTCAGTTCTGTAAAGGGCAGTTTCAGGGGTGAAAAGGGACTGATTCGCCCAAGGTGGCGAATGAGTCCCAATATGGAATTTTTCATAATTTTAGAAAATTTTGAGTGATTTTTATGTGTTCTGAGTGCTGTGATGTGGACCTAAGTGAATAATGCAGAATTTTAGGAAATGTAAATGAATTTAGATGCCAAAAAAGCAACCTAAATGTACTTTTTATGAATTTAAAATTTGAAACCTAGCATGCCAATTAACTAATGAAAATTCAATGCAAGGCTAGATCTATGATGAAGGAATCCAAATCAGAAAAGAGAAGGATTCAAAAAATAGGTTCACCAAAATGAACCATAGATTTTATGGTTGATGGAATGCTATGTCTCTTTGCTCAATTAGGGTCTTTCACCTAAAGGAAAGAGATAGATCCCACACCAAAAACCTGGGTGGTTCACTCAATATAAGGTATGCATGATGAGATTAAAACTAAATGAAATGATATAAATGCAACTAGATGATGAAATTGATTGATTAAGTATGCAAAACCTAGGAAATGTAACTTGTTTGAAAACACATTGTGTAATGTAAAAACACTTAGAAATGAGTGCAAAATGAAACAAAAATGCATGAAACTGGAAGTGTGCACCTGAGATCTTGAAGGATTCTAGAAATGAAATTTGAAATACTATTGATGATGGAGATTTAGTCAAATGGGACTCATTCACTATTTTGGGCGAATTAGTCCTAGCTTTGTGAAACTGAGCCGAAACCCGTTTTAGACAAAAGAGTATCCATAAAATGCAGAAAACTCTATTCAATCCTGGAAATGGGACTCATTCACCACTAATGGTGAATAATTCCACTTTTGAATTTTTGAAGATCCAAAAGAGGAAACAAGAGCTCTCGGTCTGCACTTTCTGCTTCTCAAGGTGTCTGGTTCTGAAACTATCAAATTCGGGCTTGAAAGTGACTTTTTGAGGGTATTTTGAGTTATCCAATGAAGATATGACTTGAAAAAATTTGCAATGCAATATTCAATGATTTATAATCCTCCAAGACGTCTAAATCTGCAAACACACAAGACAAGAAAGAGGAATGTTGGGTGTTAGGGAATGGGGGTTTGCCTTGGTCAAACCCCTTTTAGGTAATTAAACCAAGATAGAGAAAAAATGTAATTAAGCATGTAATAATGGAGTTAATACCTTTCCATGAAGATTGATCTTGAAATTTTGTAACAAAACATGAAGAATCTACCCTTGAATGTCTTAGGAAGCTATCTTGGCAACTTACAACGATGAAACCTTAGCTTGCTTGACTTGATAGAGAAGATAGATGATGAATGGATGATGTGAATGAGTTAAGGGTTGAAATGGATGGAAAAACACTTATTTATACACATTTATGCCCTAATAACCCAATAACACAACATAACAGCCTAATATAATGTAATTTTGAATAAAAATCTGAAAGAAAATTTGAAATATTTTAAATTTGGAGCCAAGAGGGACTCATTTGCCACCCATGGCGAATGGGTCCCACCTTGGACTTGTAAGTGGGTGTTAGGAATTATGTCACATTTAATGTTATTTGTCTGGTTTACATTCAAAAATATAGTTAATTAAGTCTTATGAGGGCATAAAGGGGTCAAATAAAGCATAAGAAAGGTGTAAATAGTGAAATTAAGCCTAAAAAAGCATGAAATCTTGTTACAATACTTTACAACACTTTAAAATAGGACTTGATGAGTGATGAAAAGGTGAGTTTTAGGTGAATTGTAATGAGAAGAGTCTAGAAAAGTGTAGAAATGTATTACAACACTTCACAACACCTTCACAAGACATCGTTAAATGCATTTGAAAGGGTCCAAGACCTAGTGTGGATGTGAAAAACACCTCACAACACTAAATAGAGGCCTAATTAAGTCCAATTTATCATTAATTATTTCCCAAATCAAGCAAGTTGCCTTTTTTCTATGGTACAATTACTAATTGTGAATCAAGAAAGATCTTAATATATTTTGCACCCATGGTTAAAGCAACTTGCAATCCTGTGATTAATGCCTGATACTCAACTGTGTTATTTTTACATATGAAATTTAATCGATAGGACAAGGGAATAGGTTTTTTCGTTGGGTGGAATTAATACCACTCCAACACCATAACCTATTCTACACTTAGATCCATCGAAATACAATTCTCATGTTTTAACATCTGCGGTCAAGACACTATCATTAGGAAAGGAGTCATGGTTAATTAAAGCAAGAGGAGAAGGAGCATCAGCTAAGTGATTGTTTAAATCTTGTCCTTAGATTTATTTTTGTGAAACAAGCTTAGGATCAAAATTAGTTAACAACATCACCCACTTAGCTAAGCGTCCATAAAGGTTTGTTTTGTTGAAAAGATGCTTGAGATGATAAAATTTTATTATGACTTGTATTTTAGCATTTAGTAATAATGTCACAACTTACTAGTAGCAAATACAAGAGTCAAAAATTATTTTTCAATTCGTGAATATCAAGTTTCATAATCAATTAAAGTTTTACTAATATAATAAATAGGATGTTCTTTTCCATGATTGTCTTGTTGAGCCAACAATGTTGCAAGAGCATGGACTGATGTGGCTATGTAAAGGATAAATGGTTTATTTTGCACAACGGGTTGTAAAACAGGCGGAGTTGCAAGGTATTCTTTTAAACTCTCAAAAGACCATTTACAATCTTCATCCCAATCGAAAGGCACATCCTTCTTTAGGAGATGTGTGAAAGGTAATGTGCGATCGACTAAAGATGCAATGAAACGACAGATAGCTTGAATTCAATCTTGTAACATGTGCAATTGAGAAATGTTCTTAGGAGGTGGCATATTAATAATGGCGTCAATTTTTTTTGTGTCTGCCTCTTTGCCTCTGTGAGATATGACAAACCCCAAAAGTTTACCACTATCTACATCAAAGACACACCTTTTCATATTTAATCACATATTATATTTATGGATTCATTCAAAGATTTTCTGATGAAAATTTACTTTTTTTTGTCTTGTTGAGGATTTAGTAAGGATTTCATCAACATAATCTTCCAAGATCATATTTATGTAATCATGAAAGATCGATTTCATTGCTCATTGATAAGTTGCACTAGCATTCTTTAAATTGAAAGACATCACAACCCAACAAAACATTCCCCAAACAATTGTAATTTCAATTTTGTATTGATCTTGAGGGTTAATAAGAATCTGATTATAACCAGAAAATCCGTCCATGAATAACAAAGCATGTCCAATAGTTGAATCCATGATCATGTCAATATTAGGAAGTAGAAAGTCATCTTTTAAAGGAGCTTTATTCAAGTCATGAAAATCCATACATATCCTAATACGATTATTGGGTTTAGCAACTGGGAAAATATTTGAGATCCATGGAGAATAATCAATAGGGTGAATGAAGCTTGCATCTAGGAGTTTTTCACGCTATTCTTTAACATGCAAGGCTACGTTAGGGTGCATTTTTTGTATCTTTTTGCTAACAAGTTTACCATTTTCAACGAGAACGATGTGTGTCACAATTTTTAGGTCAATTCCTAGCATATCAAAATATTTCCAAGCAAAATTTTTAGGAAAATCATGAAGTAAAGTTGTAGTGTCCTCTTGTTCTTCATCATCAAGGCACTTCACAATATTAATAAATTTTTCTTTAAAATCAATGTCCATTGGCACATAAATTTTATCTCCTAAGGGGAGTTCATTATATTTGAGAACTTCAAGATTATATGGTTCTTTAGTGATATCACTATCTTTTTCCTCGGTAATTATTATAGCACAAGTAACTTATTTCATGGGAGTAGTAGAGGATGTGTTATCATAAATTCCTAACATTTGTTTTAGAGTTTCATCACTATCAACATACTGCCATGATGGTGATAAGTTCATATCAAGAAATTTAGGATGTTTGATTGTGGGATTGTGTTTTGGTTGACATGTAATAGTGTTCATGTTCAAAGATGGTCGTTGAGTAGCTTTTGTCATTTTAGAGAAAAGAATATCCCAACCCGGTTTTTGTCTTTTGTGTATTAGGTTCTATAGGGACACATATACCTCGTTCATGCTTTCCACATCCTTTTCTAGTATATCCTAATTGTTTCATAAGTTCATAGCCTTTTTCCATAGAGTTTTTCCATTTCTTTCAGATTAGGTAGATGTTGATAATCTATCTAATTGAAATTTGTTGTATAGATTGTTTTTTCTTCCAAAGGGGAGGAGATAGATGGTTGAAAATATTGTTCTAAATTCTGAGTTGACATGATGGTTGATTGTTCTTGTTTCTCATCTTTCTTTTGTGTGATTATGTATTCAACGATAAATGAGGGTGTGAATTCCAAGGATCCCCAATTATCAGCAAATAATTTAGAAACTGATTCCTCATCTTTTTGTTCAATTTCAAGAGGATCTATATTGGATGTTGGAATTAATGTTTTTAGAGGACTTGTAGTTCCTTTTTCAATGTGCAAGAAACTTTCAAGCTTGGGGTCTATTTCAACTTGATAAATGTTGTTGTTATAGACATATTTCATTATACGATGAAGGGTAAAATGCACTTCATTCATCTCATGAATCCATGGTCTGCCTAAAAGAATATTATATGAAAGATCATAAGACATGACATGAATAGGAGTTTGCTTAGTAGCCACCCCAATTTTAATAGAAAAAGTTATTACACCAAGTGATTACTTTGTCATATTGGGTGATCCCATAATAGTGGTTTACAATTTTTGGCCAAACTGGACACTGAAATTATTATTTTTAACTAAATCTTCACATTCAGACACCTATAGCAGCTAAACTATGGGGAATTTGAAGATGGTGCAAACTAGAGTCTCATCAGATTTTGTCTGTAGATTCTAAAAATATTTTTTTCAAAATTTTTGGAATCAAATTGCATTTCTTTTTCCATCTCCCATGAAAATTGATTTTTTTCAGAAAACAACAATTTTTAAAAGTGATGCACACCGTATAACGCATAACTTTTTTTCCATGAAGGATAAAATTATAATTCTTTCAAATTTAGATTTGTAACTTTGATATCTAGTTCTTCCAATTTGGTTAGATAGTTTTTTATTGAATATTTTTCCTTAATAAAGTTTCAAAGTCAAACGAATTACACTGCATTAATAGCTTAATCGTATAACGTAACTCTTTTTGTATATGTCAAAAATTTTATTTTATTTTTTGTTGATCAAGGACTCAATATCTAGTGCACCTATTTTTCTCAATTTTTTTTAATAATCTTCATTTTTCCACATGTGAAGAACAAATAAATTCATTTCGGCGAAACCTATGCTTAATAGTAAAACTTAAAACAAATACATAACAAAACCAAAACATATTAAAATTATATTAATTGATAGCTTCGTTCTGAGGAATACCATAATCATTTGAAATAAATTTTAAATGAATTCATTTGATCCCCCAAAAGCTAAATCAAAAGTTATTTTTTATCAGCATTTTGATAGGTGTAAAGGAGACACATTTATAGGTATGGTTTAAAACTAGAGAGGTTCTATCCAAGGGGGTTTGATCTAAGGTGATTTGATCAAACCATCTTCAATTGGAATCCTTAAAATAGAACTTTTTAAGGCTTAAATAATTATATTTTCTAAAAATATGTGATTTCAGCTAAAATTCGTTCCTCTCAGGAATTGTAAACCACTATTATGATAGCACCCTATTGTCAAATCCTCAAATGGATAAGGAATCAGGTTTTATTTGTGACTTTTCAACATGTAATCTATTAAGGAGATTCAAACTACACACATTAAGGGTAGAACCATTATCAATGAGGGTTCATTTGATACCTATTCAATTGAATTGAGAAATTATCATTAAGGCTTCATTTTGTTTTCACAACTCTAAAGAAGTGAGCTCATGTTGATGGAAAGTAATGTTTAGATCAACGTTATGCACTCCATGTATTAAAGTTGCCACATCATTTGGAGTTGTACTAGGAGGAACCACAATTTGTTGTAAGGTTGTTTGAAAAATAGTGTGGTAATTTGGTGAATTCTAAAGTAAATCCCAAGGGGGAATCTTTGCATGAGTATTATTTAGTTGTTCAACAAGATTATACTCCTTTGTGTGTGAGGTAAAGCGAGGAGCACTAGGCAGATTAGGTAAAGGTAAAGAGGGTGGGGTTGGTTTTGGTTGTTGTGGACTGTTTCAAATATTGCATGTATGAGCAATTGTGATATTACTAGATTGTTACAACAAATCAGTTTTAGGTGGGTAAAGAGTGAACTCGGGTTTATTGGAAGGATGAAGTTTATGTGAGGGTGAGTAAAGAATGAGTTGAGGTTGAATCACATTAACATCCTTAGTTTTAGATTTTTTTCCACAAACCTTAATGGATGACTTAAGTGAGATGAAGTCCTGGAGGACGCATCTAACAGTTCAAGGTCATCATGAATAAAAGGTTTGAGGGGTAAGTTATTGTCAATTGGTTTAAGCTTCTTAGGGTAAACTTTAGAGGTTTTAACGTTTGTTGTTGTAGGTTGGTCACAACAAACCTTAGTGGATGACTTAGTTGAGATGAAGTCATGAAGGGCTTCATCTAACAAGTCAAAGTCATCACAACCAAAAGGTTTGAGAGATAAGTTATCATTAACTGGTTTAGGCATCTCATGGCAAGGTTTAGAGGAGGAAACGAGTGAGAGGAAGTCCTGAAGGACTTCATCTAACTTATCTACATCATCACTACTAAGAGGATTGGATAAGATGGTGTTTCTAAATTGAATCATTTGTTTGAAAGGTTGGTTTGATGTTTCTTTTTTTTTGTTTCTATGAATTGATGAATCTGATTTAAAAGAACTAGGAACTAACATGGAAAAGGAAACTTGCAAAAATATATTACTATCAGTAAATGCCATGAAAGAAAATGATGCTTATGCAAATGATTTAGATATAAGAGAAAGTAAATGAAATTAAACAAAAAAGGAACTGCATAAAAAAAAGTGCAAAGTAGGAAACTAAATGTTGGAAATACTTATGCAAAAAGTGTAGTGGGACTGATTCACCCAAGGTGGTGAATGAGTCCCAGGAGATGTATTTTTAAGTATTTTTATTTTTGTTTTTACATTTTTGGATGTGTTTAGGTCTGTACAGTGCAAATAAAGACTAAAAAATGTAGAATTTTGGAATGACGTAATGAAATAAAATGCAATAATGAACTCTAAATGATACTTTCACTAATGCAATTTTAAGAAGCCCTAGGATGCAAAAACAATGTAAAAGACAATGCTATTGAGTCCTAGGATGCAAATGAAAATGCAAATCAAAAAGGTATAATTTTCAACATGCAGGTTCACCAAAATGAACCAACAATTTTGTAGGTTCTATTTGCTTCTCTTACACACTTAGGATCATTCACCTAAAATGAGAGATAACACACTAAAATTGTGGTGGTTCACTCAAATAAAGGAATTTATGATGTGGTTAGGAATAAATAAAATAATGTGAATGCAACTACATGATGGAATTGACTGATTATGAATGAAAAACTAATGGAATTTTAAATGTTTGAAAAAATAATGTGTTATGTAGAAAGCTTAAAAGGATGAATAAAAATGCAAATGAAACTAAATAGAAAGATGTATTTCATAATGTTTGCACTTGTACTTAGCTGAGGATGACTGGAAAACACTTTGGAAATATAGGAAATTTTACTTTTGAGCTAACTAAGACTCATTCGCCACC